>JAFMSR010001980.1:0-24913 GCA_022818135.1 Saxidomus purpurata | reverse complement strand
TCCAATCTGTCATGAGAAGTGATCGGCTCATCGAAAGTAAGCAATACGATTTACACAGTAAAGCACATTAAAAAGATTTCCCGCCGACAAAAAGATAAGCAATGATAACTAATAACTGCATTTTCTTCGTTTGTTTATGTCATACTTCTTTTCAATTTTAAATACTAATTTAGATTGAATCTCAAATATGTTTTTATGATTGTGTAACCACAGACATCGAACATTCTATGTCTCTGATGCAACATATTAATTTTAGATTATTTTATCACCTGAACGTGTAAAGTTCTATGGATCATGTTCTCATACATTAGTTACAACATTATTCACATAAAGTATGATGCATCTGTTTGTAGTTTATGCAAAATGATATGCAATTTAAAATCAAAATCAAAATCGATACAGTTACAAAAACGTCCATGGTATACTAGAACAGTTTTACGGGTCGTACCGACTATACCTCGAACGAGGATGGTGGACCCAATAAGCACAATTACAAACAAATAGAACAGTTTTAATCTGTTTTCTCGCCTCAGGCCAAAACAATCACCATGTCAATTAACAAGGATAATCATGACGCGATTGATTGTAAAACTGTTGTATCTCAACATAAACAAAGAAACAGATACAGTTCTTCAATTCTAATCTTTCGAAGCGTATTTCATTTACGTTGCATTTGGCCGTTACTTGATTTATATTATACCCTCGGGGAAAACTCTTTTTGGTCAATTTATTATATCAAAAGTTTGTAGCATAGGAATCGGTAACTATTATAACCGTGACTTGGAAACAAATCAAAACGACATTTTGAAGTTGTAATTACAAAGAAATTAGAAACAATTGATACACAAGCATAAACACGTTCTTTAAGTAAAAATCTTGACTTCTTATTTTTAATCAATTTTTACCGTGTATTTGTTATGAGGTTTTTGCATTAATTTTGTACACACAATTTGATAGTTAGCATAGCAAACTCATAACGATCGCATGGAAAGGCTTTTATAAATGCATTTTCATTCGGTCCCGAAAAATCAGTCAATAAGATTAATAAAAATTCTAATTATTTCTTGATTCCCTTTTATTTCATTTTATTCCTAACATTGATATCTATATGGTTCAGGCTTGACTAAAACTTGAAGAAATAAATCCTATATCGTATTGAAATTTCTTGACCCATCCAGTGCGTGGTCATTTCACGCTCGGATAAAGACAGCTGATAAGACAAAAATCCAATAATCGATAGCGCTCAACGAGTGACTTTTTGATGTAAAGGGAAACAATCGATTTTCCCACAGGCCTTATAACCAAGGGGCAATACTCTGTTTACAACGGCTCTCCAATTCTGGCCATGACAGGAAGATAAATTAACGATTGACAATATCTGCAAGGTAGATGATATATGTAAAAACTTATTACCACATTCATATTAGTGGTATTAGAATTAGATTAATTTGTAGGAGGTTAAATACATGCATAAGTCAGGGAAGGCACGAATAAAAGGAAAACAAACCGAACACATATTTATCCAATAAGAATAAGTAATGTATTTATCTATAGGAGTTTCAGGAGCACGGATTTTACTTCCCTTTGCTTTAGGAATTTAAGCGCACAGAAATAAATACATGTATGTATTTCACCACATTGATATAGCCGACTTCGTTCGTTATTTCAGATACAAAACCCGAACACAGCTGTTTCGATACACGAAGCTCTGACTGAGTAGAGAAAATAAAAACCTACAATTCCAGTTTTATGAAAGAAGAATGTTTAAGAAATAATGACCGGTCGCACCTTCAACAACCGTTGATATGTATTAATTACATGTACCTGCAAACACCGTATACATAAATGAGCATAGACCTAGTAGACAATTAGCGTATATCACGAATTACAAACTGTTCATTTTTATAGTTGATCAACATCATTTTGAAAAGATATCATACGATGTTTTTACAAAACTTTATGACTCGGTTGCTCATAAAAATAGTGTTGGTCAATAGTGTAGTTCAGAAGACAATGGATTGTTTTGAAATTGATTGGTTAAGTTCAATTAACAGTATCACTTGTACTTCAGGCACTGGTCGAAATAAACTAAGAACTTACAGATTATTTAAACAGGACTTTGTGTTGAAAATAACTGTAAGACAATTATATCAGCAAAACATAGATCAGCTGTTAGTAAATTTAGATGTTGAGTTGTTCCACTGAGGATTGAGACAGGTACATATGTGAAATTGAGGGTAGAGGATAGAAAGTATTGTTTTTGCAATGTTTTAGAGGATGAAATGTATGTTTTAATGGACTGTCACAACTATGAAGATATTCGTAGCTGCTTACTTAGCAAAGCTGAAAGTGTCGGCATTGGTTTTCTAGATATGTCTTACAATGATCAATTTGTTACTTTGATTAGTCCGTCTATGTGCCAACTCCTGCCATGATATTTTATTCAGACGTCAATTTTATTTGTGTAAATAATGTTGACTAGACTTTTTTTAACATAAACTCTGTAAATGTTTATGTTCTCCTATGCAGTTTCTGCTAATCAGTTTATTTCTGATCTCACCAGAGGTAATAAAAGTTATTTTAAAACATTTTGTAATTGCGCAATAGTGCTGTTTTATCTTGTGACGCTTTGAGTAATTTTTTAGGTTTCGAATAGCAGAAGGTACATAGTCTTACCTGTATATTTTGTACGATTTAAATACATGTTAGTGTTTGGTTTGATTTGTTGTATTTAATCTAGATGACATTCGTTTTAGGTGTAAATAGAATATAGTAACTGTGATTATTTGTAATTTATCATGCTTATAGTCTCTTATAATTCTACTATAGAATGGTCATTTGCTTGATATTATCTGTGATATTTTATGCATGAATTTTCTATATGTGTATTATGCAAATGAATGAGACTAACACAAACTATTAAACTATTAAACTACGATGACCAGGCTTAGCTTAAAATTAGTCACACAAGGCCAACCCCATTCCCCAAGATTTGCCACAGCTCTATCTGCGATTGAATACCGTGAACAATTAGATTCTATACTTGTTAGGCATCAGTTAAGGAAAATCATTACGGGGAATCAATTTACACCAGCTTATGATTCAAAGTCCATCCTGAACTTGCACTGTCAAATTATAGAATTTGTCACAAAAGACAAACATTGGAATCCGATCTTACAGCAATAAAAGTAGCCCATCCAATGTGTACAACGTTGCTATAGTTGCTTATACAGTATTTCTTTCGTCTTAACGACCGAGTTACTCGTGTAGACTCTACAACCTTATACGACCAACGTGCAAAACATGCATTTCACCTCTACAACCTTATACGACCAACGTGCAAAACATGTATTTCACCTCTACAACCTTTTACGACCAACGTTCAAAACATGCATTTCACCTCTACAACCTTTTTACGACCAACGTTCAAAACATGCATTTCACCTCTACAACCTTTTTACGACCAACTTGCAAAACTTGCATTTCAATTTAAAACCTTTTTACGACCAAAGTGCTAAACATGAATTTCACCTTTACAACTATTTTCCGACCAACGTGCAAAGCATGCATTTCACCTCGATCAACGTGCAAAACATGCATTTCACCTCTACCAACGTGCAAAACATGTATTTAACCTCTAAACTCTTTTTATGATCAACGAGCACAACAGCAACACATGTATTTCATCTCTACAAGCTTTTTACCTCCACCAACGTGCAAAACATGTATTTCACGCTACAACCTTATTTACGACCAACGTTCAAAACATGCATTTCACCTCTACAACCTGTTTACGACCAACGTTCAAAACATGTATTTCACCTCTACAACATTTTTACGACCAATGTTCAAAACATGCATTTCACCTCTACAACCTGTTTACGACCAACGTTGCAAACATGTATTTCACTTCTACAACCTTTTTACGACCAACGTTCAAAACATGCATTCACCTCTACAACCTTTTTACGACCAACGTTGCAAACATGTATTTCACTTCTACAACCTTTTTACGACCAACGTTCAAAACATGCATTTCACCTCTACAACTTTTTTCGAACAACGTGCAAAACCTGCATTTCAATTTAAAACCTTTTTACGACCAGCGTGCAAAACATGTATTTTACCTCCACCAACGTGCAAAACATGTATTTCACTCTACAACCTTTTAGACCAACGTGCAAAAGATGCATTTCACCTCTATAACCTTTTTTACGACCTACGAGCAAAACATGCATTTCACCTCTACAACATTGTATGACCAACGTGCAACACATGCATTTTACCTCTAAAACGTTTTACGACCAACATGCAAAACATGCATTTAAACTTCACCAACGTGCAAAACATGCATTTCACATCAACCAACGTTTAAAACATGTATTTCACCTCCACCAACGTGCAAAACATGCATATCTCTTCTACTAACGTGCAAAACATGCATTTCATCTCTATAACCTTTTACGCCCAATGTGCAAAACATGCATTTTACCTCTAAAACATTTTACGACCAACGTGCAAAACATGTTTTACACCTCTACAAACGTTATTTACGACCACCATTCAAAACATGCATTTCACCTCTATAACCTTTCACGACCAACGTGCAAAACGTGTATTTCAACTCTACAACCTTCTTACGACCAACGTGCAAAACATGCATTTCACCTCTATAACCTTTTACGACCAACGTGCAAATCATTTCACACCGGCTAACATTGCAAAATAATTGTCTTTAAGTTTTATCTATACGTACAGCTCGGCTGAATCAGTAAGTATATATCATTGGTTTAAACTGATTGATTGTCTTCAACATATTCAGTGCGAGGTTGAAGAAATCTCGTTCCACTGGTTTGACGCCAAAGTTTCTGTCATTTTGATTCGTCATCAAAGTTTCTTATCTGTGTATGATTTTACAAGTCTTGAAGCTGTGAACTGCACTTTACGTTAATACTATCAAAATTATAAAGAACGCATTTGAAACACAATTTCGCCGTATGTTCATTAGCTGTGTGTCACTGCTGTAAGAATATAATCAATAAAAGCAGTAATAATTTCTTCACACGCTGACTTGACAAAAAGTATTGATTTTTCATCTGATGCGTTTCCTGAGGTCGTTCTGTAAGGGAGTCAAGCCAATCAGGCATCGATCATAGATAATCAACGACAACCGAGGTATACTTAAGGGAGATAAGCTTATCAGATCTTTTTATATTTCTGGCAATGTAAATGTTGCATCGAGTTAATACAAGATACGTGACTATTTTCGCACACAAATAATTCGTTTCATATTTTGTACACATGCAGTCATTGTCAGCTTCATTTTATACATTAAGCATATTCAAACTGCATCAGAAAAAGGTATTGAGGTCTTTGAAACAAAAGAAATGTTTAATAGTCAAAGATAATATATAAATGCTTCAAGATATCCAAAATGTATTATCTACAAAAAGAAACATGATTAGAATCTAAAATAAACAATAAAATAAGAACGGCCTTAGTGCAGGAAGTGTTGGACAGTTTTTATATCTGTGATTTTATCACAGTTTTTCTTGGTATTCACTCCCTTTTCCACTTAATATTTTTCGGAAACGCAAAAGGACAATGACTGTACTTTTAACGTGTTTCTACGCCTTAAGAACTGTTAATACATATTTTGTATTAACCTCCCAAAGGTCTACTTTCTGTTTCTGCATGACTGTATAGTAAGAAACATAGCCACGTCATGCTGATAACTTTAATCATCATTCATTCATCCTAATCTGACTGTAAATATTTTGCATACAGTTATACCTCTTTCCTTTTTTTCTTTGCTATGTGAAATTTGCAATATATTGGACATTCGCGAATGTCAAGGAGACCAGACCGCTCATCCCGGAGGTTGCAGGTTCGAACCCCAACTGGGGGTCACGACCGTACCTCCTCATATGACATCAGTACTGGATTTTCCAGGAAGCGGACCCGAAAGTGACTCTATAAGCTTCAAGCTTTCTTCACAATCGAGCTAAAATAAATTAGTATAAACTATAAGGAGACCAGACCGACGTCATGTTGAATATCCAATATCGTGCAATATTCACATAGCAATTTTCCTTTTTATTTTATGCTCGCAATTATAATTGAACCGAACTAAATGCAAGTAAATAATGCCAAGCAATATTAAGTTCATCAAGTCATCGGAGTAAGGCGCAATGCGGCCACACGCGCTAATAGAGGAACACAATATAGATTACTTAATAGGGACATGATTGAAAAATATGTTATCTGTTCAGTTTTAATATTGTTTCTATGAATTTGTTTTCTTAAGGATATTTACAGTGTGTGATATTGAATAGTTCAAAATCGGTTGTTTTATAGTGTCGTTACATGGTAGTCGATTTTTTTTGTGTGAATTTCAGTGTGTATGGTCATGTCACATAACCGATCGTAGAACAAAAAGTTGTTGTCCAAATTGTTTAAAATCTCTTCAAAATATCATGTTTTCGATACATTCCAAATTTTAGAACGATTAGTTTTCGATAAGTTGACATATTGCGCAGTATATACTAAGGGGCGGTAGAAATTTGGATTGGTGTATATATATAACGTCGTATACTTCTATCCTAAAAATATTTCGAAGTTTTTTGCATCAAAGTTTCTACAATTCTTTGAAAAGGCATGTTATGTTAAATCGTCATACAGTGTCAAATTCTTACCGTTGGGTATAATAAATATGTAAATCAGGAAGTGATCTACGACTAAATAGTTGTGTATCGACCTCTTTGCGGTCGATCACCGCCAAGAGTGGTATGTATCGTAAAAAGTAAGAACAATACGTGTATGAGAAGCATGATTTTCGGACAATAGGCCGCTTCTCTGCATGGCCGCACCTCTATAATTTTAGTAATTCAGAATGAAAAATAACGCATAGGTCGGTCCGACGTGAAAGCCGC
Source organism: Saxidomus purpurata (assembly GCA_022818135.1). NCBI lineage: Eukaryota > Metazoa > Mollusca > Bivalvia > Venerida > Veneridae > Saxidomus > Saxidomus purpurata. The sequence continues at coordinate 17,981 of JAFMSR010001980.1, read as the reverse complement.
GGACGATACACCGAATGCAGTGCATATCTCCATATACTAGTACCACTGAAATCGAGGTATTGGCATCGGCTTTCGCTACCTAGCTAATGGATGGTGCATGAAGGCAAAACGTGTAGGTATATATGAGCTGTTTTCAAACATTTCACTTGATATGATCGGATAAGCTATGACGTTACTGCAACCATTCGACCTCACTGTAAATAAAATTTTCAAAACTAAAGTTATAGATGAGTGGGATAAATGAATAAGTGTAAAATTGCATGCATATAAAACCAGAAAAAAAAAACAAACAAAAAACAACCCAAAAGTAATTCATGTGTCACCGTAATGTGAGTGTGTTTCTATCCGCTTGGAATGCTGTGCCCGTAAAATATAAAGGCAGACCATCAATAGGTCAGTCATTATATACATTGAATATAATCAAAATCATTACGAGTGATGTCCCTCTCAGCCATCTTCATAGAAGTAACTGTTCGGTAAGTGACAACAATATGATATCCAGAGTGTTGCATGGCAATGATTCAAAAATGAATTAAGTTTCCTTTAAAATGCCCATTTAGGAAAACATGTCGTTGCATAGATGACACCCACGAAAATTCACGCTTTTAAATATTATCAAACAATGAACAAAAATTGGGTATGAATGAATGAATAATTTGTGGCTTGATACTAACCCGAGTATCAGGATGGTCAATCTGTTACTCAGAAAACAGCCAAATGTATTAAAACTTTATAAATTTTTCGCCGATTAAATATATGTCACTGAACCCGATGTCAGCGTCGGCTGTCGGATCACCTAATTTTGGATTCCGACCACCAATTTCCGTGGTAACGTCGAGAATACCCCAAACAGTCAAACACCAGTAGGTTTAACCAGTCAAACAAAGCGCACACTATTGTATATACATCTTTAATTAACGTCGCAGAATAAAGTCCATTTAAAGTGACATTATGCGCATCTTAATGAACATATAAAATTATTCTCGGTTTGAATATGGAAATTCTTCTATGTTGTTATATTAGGTATCTATTGGGTTTAGTATTTTTTATTTGTACATGTATACACGGTTTAGTTTTGGCGGTATTTAGTCACGAGTTTTTCGTGCTGTTTCGTTGGGTATATATTATACAATTATAGACTAATTTTGAGGTCAATATATAGTTTTGCGGACCTATTAAAAGTGATATTGACCGAGGACGAAAACTATATATTGACCGAAACATTAGTCTAAAATTATTATATCGTATACCTCATAAAAAGTAGTGAAAATTACACGAAAATATTACAGAAATGATGTCTTGAAATCCGTGCAGGTCTACACATCATTTTCCAGGTCTACACATACTTTTGCAGATCCGGCACGTGATTAAGTATTTGTGACAGGTATACGAACGCATTTCTTCACTCGAGGTTCAGTATTGGCAGATTACACTATTGAGTACCCACCGGCCCTCCCAGTAGTTGAAGATATAATATTAAAGACAATGAAGTGTCAAAATTGTCAAAGAGCATAACATCTCTTGAAATATGTCATATAAACATGACGATTGGCAAGCAATGTTTTTTCGAATTTCTAGCAACCTCAGAAAATTATAAGGTATATAATTATTTTAAAAAAGACCTGGGTGGTCTTTTTACTATTTTGCTGAAAACAGTAAAAAGTTTAATGTTGATATCTCTGCAGTCTTGCAAAGTGGCCCTTCGTTCTTGCCAAGTCTTCATTTTATAACATGCTTTAGTTTATTATTAGATGCGGTATGAAAATACTTGCTGAAAATGTTACCCATCAGGCGCTTATTATTGAACCTTTTGGTAAGAATTCATCGATATTCAATCGACCATAGGGATGGTTGTCAGGATAGTTTTGCTGCTACTTGTGAACATGTAGTTGTTGAATGCTCCTCTGTTAATGTTATTGTCGATGATGATAACAACAAGTATTGGGATTTCATTATTTTGATTAAAATGATTGAACAGTCAATGCATTTCAAGGGTTTTCACGATTATTGATTTGACGGAATTATGATTTTGTTGTAGTTTTATTTTATTTCTATTCTTGATCATGACGTATTTTCTTACCAGGATACAAAATGTAACGCTGAAATGGTATTGAAGCATCTGCAGAGCGTTTCCGCGGAGCTTTTACGTATTTTGCTTATTTCGAACTGTAATCAAATATCAGTAACTTGCAGATCATAGTCCATGAGATAATTAAATTATTATTTGAACCGGTTTCGCTTTCATGTTCATCAGGGCAAATATAGCGTCAAAATATTTTGACGCCATATTTGCCCTGATGAGCATGAAAGCGAAACCGGTTCAAATAATAATTTAATTATCTCATGGACTGTGTTTTTATCTTTTAATATATTTAACTTTCTTTCCGGCACATGTTTTTGAATTTTTCACGTATATATAATATATGCTTGCTAACCATACTGTGTTAGTCTTTTCCAGAGCTCTGGTGACTTGCTGTCGTTCATTGCTTTGCTCGTTTTCCCGATCGTAGAACCACAACAGGACCTTGTGACTTTCTGTATCGCGTTACAATGGTTTTAAGTGTCTTGAATTTTTACATATTTTAACTATCTTGGGAACAAAAAGACACTGTGTTTAATGTGATTCATTTTTCTGTGATCTGGATTTTAATGATTCTTACTAAACTGTGTGATATCAGTGAATTATAATTAGTGAAGTCATACTATATGATACGAACAAACTTTTGAACTGTATTTAGTTATAACTGTATTTTAATCGTTTGTAACTACAGTTACTTTACCAATCATTGTTTAATGAAATTTATCATTTCTCTGCCAATACATTGATCCTTATTCCTACTTGGTGTTATTCTTCTTTCTTTGTCCATTTATTTCCATAAGAAAATAGAGAATAATTATTTTACTCTCTACTACAGAGAGAGTAAAGTGTATTTTGGTGACAGTTTTATAAAGCAATTTTCGGTTGTTGTGCATTTAAATGTGTTAAACTAATGATAATGCCGCATTAGTATTTGAAATTGGTGCTTTAGAAATAAAAAAATTGGACTAATAAAATAATAATTCCTTTCTTGGCAGTGATCTCCATTGTGTTATTAGTGTTTATGCCGGTAGAGATTTCGGCATTGGAAGGGAAGCAACACCTGCATGCAGTTGTTTATTTCTTAAATTGAATCTCCCAGTCAAAATAGGAAATTGAAAGTAATATTTGGAAAGTTATTATTTCGTACTGGTAGCAGGAAGAGTTTGTTGTATTGGGTTAAAAGCTATTATTTCCTCTACCCTTTGTACACACACCTATTTTAGCTGGATTTTTACGTGAAACAAATGTGCATAATTCCACTTTAAACTGCTATTTTTTAGCTGATTATGATGGTATGTCACAATATATACATGCAATACTTAAATCATTATTTGTATATAAAATAATTTGTATATAAAATAATTGTTTAATACAATGACGATTATGTGCGGATTTTCACTCATGCCATTAAAAAAACCGGATGTGCTATTTTAAGAGCATTTATTTTTACTACGCAGAAGACACGTCACACAATTTTCTTTGAAACAAAACCAAGCCTGTATATAAACAGCTCATATTGTAATAAACAAGCAATCGAATTTATTTCTCTCGAAATATCACATCGCAAATAATTTATCTAGATAAAATGAAGACTAATAAGATACAACTAGGCGTTGAGATCTTCGGGGTTCGGCTAACAGAACAGGAAACCTTTAATGCAGATTTTGTGGAGAAAATCAAACATCGTGTTCATGAAGATCGTATTGTAATCTTCAGAGATCAAGGTGACGTGAGCGCAGAAACACACGTTGAAATAAGTAAATGGTTTGGTGTCCTTGATGGAACTGTTTTTGAAGGAGACCCGTTATTTGCCCATCCAAAGTGTCCACATCCGGACGTACATAGGATATCGAATGATCCAGAAGAGGGGTGCACGAACGCCGGTAGGTCTGGCTGGCACATTGACGGCAGCTTCGTTATGAAACCGTTTGGATACGCCCTTTACCACATGCCTGCCGTACCGAAAACAGGAGCAACAGGTACTATTATATTCCTAGCATGTTTCAATAAATTGATACTTAAAATTGCTTTGATTGAAAGATCAGTTGGAATTGTTTACATATTTATGTCACATTTCTGGAAGTTAAATTCAAGATAAAGGTATTATTGGTAGAACTTTCAAACATTTGTACATTTTGTATTATAAAATAAAATGGTCTCAATTTTATTTGTTTACACATTTTCATACAAAAATCCAATACTTATATATTAACCCATTCTTTATTATCATTGTTAACATATTTAAATTTTTTAATCAGATAGAAAATAATCATTAATGTGGGAATATAATTAGTAAAACCGGAAATATGTCTGAGTGGGTCACAAAACTAGTAAACTGTACTTTATAGTGACATTATGCACATCTTACTGCACATAGTGTATTTTTGGTGACAGTTTTATAAAAGCAATTTTCAGTTGCTGTTCATTTAAATGTGTTAAATTAATGATAATGCCGCATTAGCATTTGAAGTTGGTGCTTTAGAAATAAGAAAATCGGACTAAAAAATAATAGTTCCTTTCTTCGCAGTGATCTCCCTTGTGTTATTGTCGTTGGTAAAGATTTCGGCAGTGGAAGGGAAGCAACTCCTGCATGCAGTGTTTTTAAAAAACTCTCCCAGTCAAAATAGGAAAATTAATATTTTGAAAGTTATTATTTTGTACTGGTAGCAGGAAGAGTACGTTGTATTGGGTTAAAAGCTATTATTTCCTCTACGCTTTTTACAAACACCTATTTCAACTGGACTTTTACTTGAAAAAAATGCGCATAATTCCACTTTAAACATTTACAGCGCACTTAAATAATCTAAGAACTAATTTTGTTTTAAAACAGAATTTATTGGATTCCAAGAATTGCTTGAAAGTATCCCCAAAGAGATGAGGGCGAAATGGGACAGGCTATGGATGGTTTCTGATAAGGGGGATAAACTCGTCCATCCATTGGTCTATTTGCACCCTGTTACAGGATTACCGGTAAGTTCCAATAAACATATTGTGCTGAAAGTGCTGTGTTTTAATCAAGCATTTTTTTAATATAAATTATATCCCAAATAGACATTTAGATTAAGGCATGGTACGTCAAGATACATATGTAAGTGTTCCGTGTCTGACTCTCCAATAGTCCATAGATCAGCAAAATGCCGATCTACATACCCAGGTAGAGGCTATGATAATACCTGAATGATTACTGGGGATATTGTAACATAGGTGGAATAATCGTGAAAAGCGTGTTATTCGCCATTCCTTACGAGTGGCGAAATCACTCAAAGTATCCAAAATACCCATGGTACATTATAGCGTGTTGAACTAGGAAAACAAAAGACGTTCAAATAAGAACAAATGTTGTCTTTTCAAAGAATTTATGTGTGATTTGTATAAATTGCACAGCTGGCAAAGCAACGACTGAAATATTCACATCAACATTCATTAAAGGGGAGCAACTTCAACGTCACAGCAATACATACGATAATCTCTGTATAAAGCACATTCAAACATAGATTACGGAACCATAATCCATCTCAGGACGACTGTATTGATACTTCATATTCAATGATAGTATTATTTAATATAAAACGTATTTAAACTGTAATATAAAGTTGTGATTTGGAACCGATGTAACTAAATGTAATTTGTAAACTTTAATTAGTACATTTACTAATGAGAAAAACACACACGTGACTGTCGATTTCTAAAGCAAAGTCAAGGATATTATGAACGTCAAGGTCAAATAGATGGCTAATGAGGTGTAATCAAAGTAAAATACATTTAATGAAAAAGTGAACACGTTGTTCATAAATATATGAATAGCATGCAACCGATCTACAACTTTCTCTCCCAGGTTATGTGTATACACCTCGGTATGACGGAGGCTTTCATCTGGGACAAAGATACACCCGAAGAGAGAAGGACAGATGAAGAGGAGACAAAACAGCTGTTAGAGGAGATTACAAATGAAATATTGAAAGATGGAAGAAGACTCGTGTACCCCCATGAGGTATGTACATGTATGCGTCAATGGGTGAGAAAAATGTGCAGTCTAACCTGAATTCGAACCCGATACCCTGCGCTTGTAGGATAAATGTGACTGGGCTACCCGGAAACTGACACACTTACTCCAGACCTATATCGTGACATGTGCACGGACAACTTTGCAGTATGAATCCTTTACAATCATATCGACCTTGAATCCTAAGCATGTTTTGCATATGGAGTATGTGATCTTAACGCAGTACGTGCAAAAGTCACATATTGCGTTAAAAACATATAATTATTACGCATTAATGCATCTCTTTTAGCATGCAAAGCTTTCGCAAAGTGCAACACATAAACATCACAGTCGCAAAACAGTAAAACAAAGCAATAGGTAGAGACCGAGGTTTCAATCCTGAAATATTGTGATATTTTAGAGTCACTTAAAACACAATTCTTTTTCGGACGGTTTTGAAGTAAGACATTTATAGAAAGTTCAATTAAGTACATGCAAAAGTTTTATTTTCATTTTATTTATGAAAGTGTGTAAGAATCATCTAATTTGTAATATGAAAGGACACTTCAGCAACAACACGTCATAAATATCATCTGTTTTGTGAAATTTTAGTGGAAGGAAGGTGACTTCATCATCACAGACAACCTTGCTGTCGGCCACTTTGCCAGTGCAAACGCTATCAGACCCCGGTCAGAGGTTGGACTCCGCATTTTACACCGAACAACCGTCCAGGGAACCAGCAGACCAAGCAAGACACGAGACGATTTAAGAGAAAACAAGATCGGATAAATGTGTGCGACAATGTCGTTTCCAGTGAACTGTGATAACAATCCTAAAATAGCAAAACTTTCCATTTATTTAAGTTTCAATATTGCATTTTTATCAAGTATAGCCAGTTTTAAAAAAGGCCGAGTCAGTGTCGTTATTTGTTTCCAAATGCGTTTTTTTCTTGTATTTTAGTGTCTTAAAGAAGCTCACTAGCATAATTCGAGAAGCTTTAATACCATGTTTTTATAAACACATACTTATGTCTTAGTTGTTGTACATATTATTTGGTGGATATAAACATTTACACAAAACAGAACTCCAAAAACCTTACATAGGGAGAAAGCTAGCTAGTCATTGTATATATCATTTTGTGTCTTTGTATTTACTATGTATAATATTGTTTTTAATTAAATAAGTATAAACATTATATTATACAATTCGTTTTCTACGTTTCCTTATTTATTACCTAGATACCAAGTAATACTGCGCTTGCCAAAGTACGTGCCGATATCCAGTCGGAATGTAAAATATAACTATGATTTCCAAAAAAGTACATCTACCTTTTATTATTGCAAAACATCATCAAAACTATTAAAAAGCTGACAGATGCAGAGAGTCAAACTCCGTGACAATAAAGTATACCTTTACTGCATTTTTGATTAACAAATCTTTGCATCTATTTGTATGCGCGTGAATTTAACTTCTTTAAATGCCCTGAAAATGAGAATATATTCATCGGTCAATGGGTTAGCCATCAGTTTTCCATCCGTTCAACATGGATATGCAAGACTAGTCGTGGGGAAACTGTCGACTTGACATCTGCAAACGTTGAAAACTATTCCAATCATAAGAAACCATCCACATTTGAGAATGCTACGCAGTATTTATTAATTGTAAGATTGTACCGAATGTGTGGATGAACATGATCTTAGTTTTAAGAAAAAGTCTTACGCAGTGTAGCAGTGCATATATCTGAAGTACTACCAGTCTTTTACTCAATAAATTAATGACGACGATTAACCAAAGGCCCTTATTTTCAATTTAACTTCAGCATAGAGCCTATGAACAACATCCTTTGTTGATTATCAGCCCTCAAATTCAATCGTCAGTGCTGGACCTCGATATCTCTGTGGTTCGCCTCTCGAACGGATAGCCTGTTGTAGCATGGGATGTGTCCCTAGGCAAATACTCTTATACTGCACGCGCCCATGCATCCCAGCTGTTAAAGGGTAACAACGATGAAAACTCGCTACCCGTGAGCGTGATAATATATGGAGTAAGTGTTCGAGAGCCATTCAATAAGCTACGGAGGTTTTCTTCAATAACTAAAACAAATTCGTTTGAAAATAACATGTAAAAGTATTTAGCATAATTTCCTCATAATTAAAACTCAGATATGGCAGGTAGATATATAGGCTAGATACTTCAATGCATTTATGTTTTCGATTTTAGTGTAATAGAATGACATTTGTGTCAATCATCGCTCCTTTAATCAAACGGCGCATGTTGGACATGAATTTTAAATATGGTCTGATTCTTTATTTTGATGTTCTTTTACGATCCAAGGTGCGCAAACAACGATAGAAGCTGTCTTTCAAATGTTAAATCAATATGGGCGAAACTTAAAACCTGCGTAAATCAAGCATATGTGAGTTGATCAAACGTAAACCAGTTATCGGTAATGTAGTCAGATGTCGTGACAACATACCCTGAGCAAAATAGAGCTTTGAAGGCACTGACCTACCATGACTTGCGCAAATGCATTTGTTGATATAGGAAACTTGCCAAGCAATATTCCAAGCTAAGTTGACAATGACACTGGATTGGATATTTCATCAATAGCGATCGCTAAAACAAAAGCAGCCATGGATACAATCCGAAATGTTGGTATAAGGCAGAACTACAAGACAAAATCTTAAAATTTTGAAGACGACAATGCTACAGCTCCTTGATGGTTGAAATTCTTTTGTGTAAAATATTGACGCTACTTGTAACTGTTTTTAAGCCTTTTTAAATCAGTTGAAATACACAAGAGCAATTTATTTCATATGCTATACCATAGTCCTCGGAAGAGGGTTAGAGAAGGAAACGTGGTCTATAAAATGGATTTTATTGAATTTAAAAATGGACCCATTCGGTAACAATTCGTTGACATTAGCTTTTACATCTGATGATACAGGGACAGGGTTCGTTCAATACATTTTTGCTGTTTATTTTAAAACTGTTGTATCAAATAGGGATGCAGAAATGCATTCTCTGATTGTGCTGATTGGTGTTATCAATGCCAGTTGTCGTGCATTACTGGCTCGCTGGATTGCTCCTTCCATTTAAAATGTAAACATAATAGAATACTAGGGTGATGCTTCTGAAAAAGAATTAAACTCATTAAAAGTCTAACAGTGAGGATGGTGTCCCGCTCGGTCATCTTTATAGAAGTAGCGGTTCGATAGGTTACTACAAACAAAATGGTAATGGCGCATGGCAATGATTCAAATGTTCAACGTCATTTTCTTTAAAATCTCGAAAATATAAATGTCATAGGCCGCTTCGCCGCATAGGCAACATATACGAACAAAATCACGTCTTTTTCCCAGAAATGAACAGAAATTGTAATCAAACGTATATTGCTTGACTATTTCTTTGCAAGAGCACACCGTGTTTATAAATGAAAAACAAATGCTAAATAAAAAACAAACAAACACACAAAAAATACATTAATGAATGGATGAATGATTTGTGGCTTAATACTAACCCGAGTAGTTCAAATCAGGATTAATTTATCATAATACATGTATATGTACAAGAAACGTCACAAAGAATTCTCATACGCTTATCATGATATGATCATGATATATCACGATCAAATTGAAAGCTAATAGCATATTGAAATTCTTTCCACTGCATATTTGAAGTCGGCACAAGTAAGGATATGTCAATATGTTGTTCAGTAATGTACAGCCAAATATCTTAAAACTATAAATTTGTCGCCGATTAAAGACTTCATGGCAACGTCGAGTAAACAGTTTAACCAGTTTAACAAAGCGCACACTATGGTACATACATCTTTATGTGCATCGAAAATCACATTGCAGACCCCTGCGATATTTCACATTACAAACATGCACTAGTTACATGATTAGTTGTTTATTATATAATTGAATTATATACCAATACGATTACGTGCGGGGTTTCGGTCTAGCCATTTCAAAAACCGAAGCTGCTTTTTTAAGAGCATTTAATTTTGATACGTACACGTCACATAGTTTTCCTTGAAACAAAATCAAGCCAGTATATATACACAGTTATTCAGTTGTAATAAACAAACAACCGACGATTTTATCACGTAACATATTTCATCGATGATTATCTATTTACATATGAAGATCAATGAGACACCATTAGGCGTCGAGATCTTCGGAGTTCGGCTAACAGGGCAAATAATCTTTAATAAAGATTTTGTGGAGAATATGAAACTAAAATCTTGTTCATGAATATCGTATTAAAATTTTCAGAGATCAAGGTGACGTGAGCGCAGAAACACACGTTGAAATAAGTAAATGATTTTGTGTCCCTGATTGAAGAGTATTTGAAGGAGACCCGTTATTTGCCCAGCCAAAGTGTCCACATCCGGACGTCCACAGGCTATCGAATGATCCAGAAGAGGGGTGCACGAACGCCGGCAGGTCTGACTTGCACATTGACAGCAGCTTCGTTATGAAGCCTTTCGGATACGCATATTTGTGTCTATAGCTACCTTAAGATAACGGTATTGCTTGAAGAACTTTAATTTCAAACATTTCATGTACATTTTGGTCTCAATTTTATTTTTTACTACATTTTCGTACAAAACGTCAATACATATATATTTTCCCGTTCTTTATTATCAGTAATAACAAATAGAGATTTTAATCAGATGGGAAGTACATTTCAATGCGGAAATATAATTAGCAAATCCGGAAAAATGTCCAAGTGGGTCGCAAAACTAGTAACTTAAAGTACACTGTACTTTAAACACATACAGAGCACTTAAATAATCGAAAGAACGAATTATATCTTGAAGCAGAATCTATTGGATTCAAAGAATTGCTTGAACGTATCATCGAAGAGATGAGGGCGAGATGGGGCCGGCTATGGATGAGTTATGATTACGAGAATAAATTCGTCCATCCGCTGATCTATCTGCACCCTGTGACAGGAATACTGGTACAGTAAGTTCAAATAAACCCATTGTGCTGAAAGATTTGTGTTTAATCCAGCATCGGAGAGTAAATATTATTTTGGATAAATCATATTCCAAATAGACATTTAGATTAAGGTATGGTACGTTAAGATACATGTATTAGAGCTCCGTGTCTGATTAGGAACGTTTGACTCTCCAACTTACCCATGTAGAGGTCATAATAATACCTGGATGATTACCGGTGATTCTGAAACGTTGGTGGTTAATTGTGAAGTGGAGTACTATTCACCATTCCTTAAAATGCCCCCATAGTACAGTACAGTGTGTTGAACTATCAAAAGGAAAGTAGTTTAAATTAGAACAAATTTGGTCTTTTCAAATAATTTAGATGTAATTTGTATATATTGCGGAACTAGCAAAGCAATGACTAAAACATTCACCTTAACGTTAAAGGGGAGCAACTTTAACGTCACTGAACTGAAGTATAAAGTGTGGACATATGTCGTAGACGTACTTAAATAAAAGGTTCACTTTCAGTGTTATGATTGTACAAGCCTTTAACTATTTAAATAGGTCGTTTTGCATGAGAATCACCCACTAAAACCAAATGGATATAAACACTGCTATTTATGGTGTAATGTTATATAATATCATTTTGAACACTTAATATGGATCCAATGTAACATTATGCAAGTTGTAAACATAAATTGGTACATTTAGTAATGACGTAAACAAAAACACGTGACTATCGACTCCTGCAGCAAATTCACAAAAATTGTGAGTGTCAACGCGAAATAGACGGCTGATGAGGTGCAATCAAAGTAGATACTAATAGTCGTACCATGGACAAGTCATATGCAGTGCCTCCTCGTGGCGACAAACAAAACCTGAGCCACTTGCGGCATCAAGTTGAACTGCAAGGGACTCAGACGAGGTCTGCCCCACTGCATACGGTATCTAAAACCTACCATTGATGCCCATGAACATGCTCCCAGCTCTGGGTCACTAGCTAGGACTGGAACACATATTACTAGTAAGTTCCCTTCTGTGTTTCCAGGAAAGGTGTTTGCATCAAAAACTAAGGCTGGACCAACACATACAATACCTTAGAGAGATTAAGTCAGATGTACATGGCCAGTTAGCACTCTCTAACAAACTATGGTTTAATGCATTTCCATAATGTTTGCACAATAATCTAGAGCTTATCGCGATGGAGCTGTATCTTTGACCTCAATCAAGCATCTTCAGGCTCGGGGCCTCAACAGATTGCAGGTCACGTTCCTCGACTTACAGTAAGGAAATGAAAGAGGAAATCTACTAGCTAGTAGCTACACACCGACACGGATAAAACAAAAGCAATCTCTTTTCAGACTTTCCTGAAAAGGGCATCAATATCTGCTGCTTTTAAGATACTTACCTTACAAAGATAAAACCTTGAAAGTTAGGCAACAGGTTAGTAAAATCAAAGGGAAGTACCCTTACATTGGTAAGACACAATATTGGTGCTATGCAAAGCAGTACACACTTGGATGAGAGAGAGTCACGGAAAGATTAAATGGAGAGGAGAAACATAGTTCAGAGGACGTAATGGAAAAAAGCCTCACCCTTAATGATCTACACAAAGCCCTAAATCGATTCAAATAAAAACAATCACTTGATTCAGATGATATCACAAATGAGATGCTTATCCACCTTGACTTTTCGCAACCAACACTCTTCGTAAGATCTACCTCAGCCGGAGAGAAGGTAAATTGAGGCAACCATGATTCCAATCCACAAAAAAGGATGTATTAAAGTAAGGCTTCTAGCTACCACCCCCATCAGTTTCACCAGTGTGCTACAGTTAAGGCTGAGTCAGTGTCGTTATTTGTTTTTAAAATGCATTTTTCTTGTATTTAGTGTCTTAAAGCAGCAATACTAGCATAATGCAAGAATTCTTATTAACACATAATTATGTCTTAGTTGTTGTATATATGATTTTGAAAATATAAACATTACCTCGACTTAAACATTAACTCTCGGGTGTCATAACACAAAACAGAACTCCAAAAATCCTAAATAAGAAGAAGAGCTTGTCATTGTATATAGCATTTTGTGTTGTGTACTTTTAATTTGTATAGAATTGTATATAATAAAACAAGCATAATACCTTTTATTGTACTATTTGTTTCCTTCAGCCTTTGTTTACAATCTCGTGCACTGACAATTAGGAGCATGAATGCAACAAGTGCTCGCCAAAGTGCGTGCCAATACCCAGTCGGTACATAAAATATGGTTTCAAAGAAGTACATCTTGCTACATCATCAAAACTCTTAAAGGCTCACAGATGCAGACAGTCAAACTCCGTTACAATTTTCAACCATTCCTTTATAGCATTTTTAGTCGCAAATCTTTGGAATATTTAGCATAAGTCCATTTGTATGCACGTGAAGTGTTCTGAAAATGCGTATATATTCATCGGTCAAATAATGGCAAACAGTTTCCCCACCCCCTGCAACACGGATATGAGTAAACCATTGACTTGACATCTGCAAACTCCGAAAAACAAACACAATCATAAGTAACCATCTATCTTTTGAGAATGCTGTACGCAAACAATAGCTGTACCAGGGTAAGATTGTGTCGAATGTGTGGATGTACATGGTTTTTATCTGCATTTTAAGAACAAGTCTTGATGTAAGTGTAGCAGTCCATATGCTTTAAGTACTAAAAGTCTTTCACTTTATAAACTGATTAAGACGAATAACGAAGACCCTTATTGTCCGTTTAACCGCAGCATATATCCTATGAACAACAACACAGGATCGTGTTCAGTCCTAAAACCCAATTGCATGTGCTGGTCCGCGATAGCTCAGTGGTAAGAGTATTCGCCTCCGGTTCGAATTCCTGCTGGAGCACGGTGTGTGCCCTAAGGCAAAAACACTGATACTACACGCGCCCAGTCATCCCAGCTGTTAAAGGGTAACAACGATGAAAACTCGCTGCCACTTTTCGTGAGCGTGATCATATATGGAGTAAGTGTTCGAGAGCCATTCAATAAGCTACCGTGACGGAGGTTTTCTGCAAATACTAAAATAAATTCATTAAACAATCACATGTAAAAGTATTCAGAATCAGAGGACTGAAAGTGCTGGAGGATCGATTGTCTCTGAACAACACAGACTGTACACATACATGTATAAATATCAGGACAACCCATACACCAGTAAAGTTATAAACAAACTGGAGACACAACTGTCCACAAAGTTTGACCTTTCAAGGTCCATTACTAAGGGAAAGTGATGTGGCATTTTTTTCATAGCCAGTACTTAGACTTAGGCAAGACACTAAATAATGAAGATTGGCAGGTCAAAATTTACAGAAGGTCTTTGGAACTCAAAGGAATGTATGTGTATTAAGTTGAAATTTCAGTGAATCGACAGAATGGCCACCCAGGTCTTTTTAACTTTCTTCATAATTCATAGAAAAATAATTGTACATTTACTGTGATTTATTTCGAATTTCTACATACCAACTTTCTTTTTCCAATAAAATGAAATAGTTTCTGTGTTTTTTAAAAGATATTCAAATTTTCACTTTCCTAAGTATTGGACCTTTAACCATATGTGTAAACTTTACTTTTGAGATAGGAACCCATGTGCTTATCTTTCGCATTCAGTGACACTACCCCATGAAGTATCATAGCTGTGAATGGTAACTGAGAAGTGGATTTTTACAAAACTGAACTGAAAATTCAAAGTTTGCACAACTTTAATATTATTTAAAAGTAATGGGATTTGTCCATAGGGTTGATTGTATTGTGTTAATTAATTCATTCGGCTTTAACGTCGCACTCAACAGCTAAGGTCATATGGCAACTTCCAGCGTTCATGGAGGAGGAAGATTTGGTTATTATTTCAGTCACGGACGGGCACCTGTGTTGAACCTAGATAGCTTCCAGACATAAAAGAATCCTATCCAAGTAGGGCACGAACCTACAGCGGTGAGGGACACGTGATCATCAGTCGGTGACCTTAATCACACGGTCAAAGAGGCCATTGTATGATGCCAAGCAATTGTCTGAAGTTTCAAGGCTTTAATGGTTACCAAGAAAGTGAACTTTCAGAAAGTTTAACCAGATTTAAGACGACACTGCCGACTGACGTCAAGAATGTAATGACAATGGCACTTCTGTTTTGTTTTTATAGAAGAACTTAAAATGGAATAATCATTCTTTTGTTATTGAATCAGTGTATACATACTGTAGAACAAATACTTGCAGCTTACATTAACTTCCTGGGGCGCTCAGGATGAATGGATTTTGAAGGTCGCAGTAAACAATGCCACTACCAGGATGAGAACCCACGACCTCCGGGTTAGCAGTCCGATGCTCTACAAAACGGGAATCAATACCGTAGTTAAAGTGTGGAGGCAGTCGAATACCAGCATTCGATAATGGACAGGATCCGATCTGAACGGAAGGAAACCTGTATCGTTGCAGCCCTAGTTACTCTTAGTTTACCCAAATCGATACAGACAAGAACAAAACAGTTCAGGTACGAAATAAAGTCGATATAGGTCTTGATTTCATAACATTTTTTATGTATGTACTTTATTCCGAAATAAGCCATTTTTAGCTCATGATCATAGCAGCAATACATAGTTTTCACAATAATAATAATAGGTTGCAATATGGCACGACACATTTACAGAAAAAATAACACAGAGTTGGTACACAATTACTCATTGCAATATTTTACGAAAGTACCATAATTATGGCACTAATACAGTGTCACAGATTTCTAGAAGAAACTTACTGATTACAGTCCTTAAATTGTGATGTCAATGTTGGTGAAAGAACGAAAAAGATAAACGGTACATTTTGAGCTTGCAGTAAGGAGCAAAAAAATCGGACCGCCTTCCCAGTACTTACCTGGTTGAAATAAATTCCTATCCTAAATTGTAGGCAAAAACTGAACAATGAGCAAGATCAAAGAAGACACAGAGTAAATTAATAACTGAACAAGAAAAACAGTGATACAAAGTATCACAGCGGGCCCACAAACAAAACTGACATGTAAATATTCTAGAAATTGGTGATGATTGATGTTGAGGCATGGCCCCAAAAGAACTCAAGAAACCAATTCTGGTTGTACAACAACTACTGACCTACCTGTAGTATCGAAACTTTACTGTCATCGAATAATATGTATACAGCATGTCTTATTAACCTTATAAATTTCACATGAATGCAGCTTTCTATGATTATTTGCTGTAAAACATTTA
Organism: Saxidomus purpurata; assembly: GCA_022818135.1. NCBI lineage: Eukaryota > Metazoa > Mollusca > Bivalvia > Venerida > Veneridae > Saxidomus > Saxidomus purpurata. The sequence continues at coordinate 1,706 of JAFMSR010001980.1, read as the reverse complement.
AAAAGTTAAAAGTCTTAAAATGATTAGCTAGTAAAACAGAAGAAAACTGTAAAAAAAATATATTGGTTAAGATGGGTTTCGAACTGGCGTCTGTTACAAGATGCCAGCGCTTAATTAATTTCCAACATCTCTACCAACTGCTCTGCGTCCGACAACTATCTTTTATAGGTAAAAATCGAGTTCTTATCAATGTTTATGTCCAAGTCGTTCGTTCGCGCATTCATAGTGTGAACGCTTTATTACAAATTTAAAGAACAATAATGAAATAATATTATTCTTTTCTGAAATGTTTTGAAATTATTTAGATATATTACTATATAATTTTGAAAACAGAAAACGGTATAATGCCTAGCAACTATTTATATGGAACTACTAGTTTATATGTTGTGCGTTCGGCCGTAAGGCCGCTATACTCTGTTAACATTGGCTCAATTCTGACAATCGATCAAAATGTTCGCAGTGGACTAACTTTACATACATTTTTTTATCAAAATACGGAAACGGACAGACGCAGGCGAGGCTAGATGTTTATCATCATCCGTGATCTGCGGAAGTGACTAATTTATACAATGTTAAACAATGAACTTACTGGGATCCTCAAAATGTATTTAAAAAGACGCGTGTTTTGAGATGTGTGCCCTTAATCGTTTAGTATTAAAACGAAGTGCGGTGTCATACCTTTCAACATATATCATTTTTCCTAAACAATGTTTATTCTTATATCGTAATTATAGTAACATCTTTTATATCTGAGTCAATGGAATTCCCATGATTAAACGTTTTGATTTTTTTCATTTATAAATGTAAATAAACGAGATAGTCATATTAAACTTATAGTAAAATGAGGCTTGTGAAAATTTGCTCATCGTTCTCTGGGGAACGAAGAACTAGGATTGACAAACCCGCCGGGACGTTTGTGAATAAGAAATGACACATTGAGAAAGAATCTTAAATTTCAAAAATATATGTTGCATCATGGTGTTAACAGAAAGCGTGGTAAATAGTAAACGTTGGAAAGCACATTTAAAAAAATAACGGAACCATTTCTGTACTCCTTACTATCATTTTAATCTGTTCGTTGCACTTCTTTTTCAAATCTTTGCACTGAGTGACAGCGTACATTCTTTCAGAAGTAACCGACAAAAGACCTTAATTGAATGCATAGAGTGTTGTCTACGACTTCTCTATACAGTATTGTCAAATTGTTGCATGACTTCAGCGAAGGCACGTGGTACCAAGACAGAGTCAGATCAGAAATAACAAAATTCATACCGGAGCGTTAAGACAAACTGCAAGAAGAACTGATAGTGAGAAAGACAACTTTGTTTTGTCAGCTGGTTTTCAGGCCGAACTGGTTACTTCCCTTCATTGTTTCAGACTGACGAGTCGATGTTACACTCAAAAGAAGTTGTTTGTGTGTTTGCTTGGTTTTAACGCCCGTTTTTAACAATAGGCCAATGTATACAGTTCACCTAACCATCGTTCCTGACAATGACCGGTACAAAACTTTGATCTTCTGTAAGAAAATGTCTCACACAAAGAGCCAGGTGGGCGTTTGGACTCGAACCTAGAGTTTTGTTATTACAAATTAGCTACCTGAACCACTAGACCACGGAAGAAAGAAAAAATGTCAATAGGTCAAAGTTAAAGATCAAGAAGAAGTTGGTTAGGATGTTACGCCATTTCCTCAATTTGGAATTCTAGAA
>JAFMSR010001979.1:0-24873 GCA_022818135.1 Saxidomus purpurata | reverse complement strand
AGTATCTATATACATTTAAAAAAAAATTCCAGGTTCAAAAAGTACTACAAGCAATGTAGAATTACAAAACATGAATTATAATTCTACAAGCTTAACATGTGTAACAAAAAATATGCAATAATGCCAAAAACTAGGGTATACAATTTTCCTAATTTTGCCACGAGACATATCACACATGTACAAATACACGGCTTTAGCAAAAGATTCGGAGTAGGGCCATCACTATTGATTATAAAACTTTTATAAGTAGTATATGAATTGAAATATAAGAAAAAATAAAAATGTTTTACCGTCTACTTTTTGAGATATTCAACTTTTAAAAATGAGCACGGTCAATTTTTGTATTTTCAAGTAACTGTACAGCTTGATAAAACCAAGGAAAATTAAGATACAGTTCTCAAATCTTGTAAAATGGCTCAATTATTCATGTTATTCAGTTTGATAACTAAAAAAGAAAAAATAACGAAAAAAAGTTTTGGCTCCTTCGGGGATTGAACTCAGGACCTCTTGATCTCAAAGCAGACGCTCTAACCACTGCACCACAGTACAAAATAGGTACTGCTATAAAATCCAAAGTATTCCAAATGATCCTTAAACAGGAAGTACTCATTACACATCCACTACCTTAACTCTGAAATCACTTGAAAGTAAAGATACAATAAGTTATCCATCTTATAAATGCTCAGACACACAGGGGTTCGACTTTTGTCAAACTATGTATAACAAGGGATAAAATGAGGCATTTTTCAAAATATGTTTTTCTTTAAAATTGTATTTATTTATCATAAATGTATTTGGATTCCGACCCAGAGCCACATATTTTTTCTTACAGTGTTTGAAATTTAACTCCTTTTTCACGACAGAATATATCAGCAGGCGATCGATATTTATTGGGGATTAGGAGTATATGGACATAACTACGGTCCGGTTGTATCCGTAAATAAACGAGCAGGGTTATAAACCATTGAGAACGAGTAGATTTAAGATATCTAATGACATCATGGTACATGTATCTTAAATTATGCTCGTGCTCAGATTGTGTTGAAAAAAAAACAAAGTTTAAACTTATTGAAACTGTCTGAATTTAAAGTGATAATACCGTTCAACTTGACCATCGCAAATTAATTTAATACATTCACCAATGGTTTAGTATCATTAAAAACAATTATTATAATAGTCACAGCTAAAACATAAATGTATATGAAACAGTTTCATTCCTATTGAACATAGTTGAAAAGTAACAAAATCTGTTTTGACTGGCCCAGTCATAAAATGATTTTCCAACAATTTGTATGGTAAATGTTTGTTTGTATCCACTAATAAAAGAAATAGTTGAGCATAACTTATTTCTGTTAATTTTCTAAACATATTTCATGTTTTAAAAACGTTTCTTGACCATATTTTGTCTTGTCATTTTGAACAGTATTATAGCTTTAACATATTTTAGAACGAATCATCAAATAAAAAGGTTCCAGTATAAATTCCTGAAAAGTATTTCTGTAATGTTGAAATTATACGCTGCCAAATGATAAAGTGTTGCAAACACTTTTGAAAAAAATTCCAATATAAAATTTAGTGAAGCGGTGCAACCAAGCTCATCAGCATTTCCAGCAGATTTTCTCAAATTGCTTTGTGTTGTTGCTTATATCTATTACTTTGCATTTTATGTTGTATATCATTTTAAAGTGGAAAAAATTTAACCGGATACAGTGAACGAGCAGCTTTAACAGTATTGTCAGGTGGTTAATATTTATGTTTTTTAAACTGATCTCATTTACCACATTGAATAGTCTAGTTGCCCATATTCCTGCAATTTAAACCTACGCTGCAAAACAATAGACTGATACATGTAAATATCCCATATTTTCCTTGCGCCAAAACATTAATCATAGTTTTCTCCGGCAAAACGACACCTACCATTTCTGCATACTGTTCTGTTAATTCTTTAGAAGATAGCTGATCTTATTTGACTTTTAGCTAAGCTCCTGTAATACACTCTGCTGTTCACTCTATGTCAGACATCTTCCCTGAGCATCGTCTGCCAATAACTGAACCTCAAGTCAAACATGCTCTTTTAATCCATTAATACAGTATTATCAACACCAATTGTTCAATGCATTGCTTTGGAAGCTTCTCTTTTTCATTTAGCTTTCTTTCATGCTACTTTTATCGAGCTTGGTTAATACTGATTTTGATTGTTATACATGTCCAAATTTATCAGAAATGTAATGTTGGAAGAACTTGTCGCCCAACCCTTCTGCATCATTGTAAATTTGTATTAGACATGTATAGTTACAAAATTATATATTTAAACTAATTTATCAGATTTGCTCTGTAACATTCTTGATCTTTTAACATTTGACAGACTTTTTACCTTCTTCATAATCGTAAGCAATACATTTTAAAATAAAACGTCAAATTGTCTACAAAAAAACGGGATGTATATGAAATCGTTCTCGGTCAGATTCTGAAAGACAAATTTAGCATTCCATTCTTACTTAACTGTTAACCCTCTGCATCTGTATTCTTTAAACAGGGAACAAATACTGCGAGCGGCTAGATACTTTATGATATGGAATCATCAGAGCAGCTTCTAATCAAATTTTGTACATTAGATGAAATTATTTCAATGAGATTCAAAAGTTAATGAGTCCTTACTGACAAATCAGGGCACTTTGTTTATTAAAATGAAAAGCACAAAAACAAAGCAGATGAATTATGCAAACAATTGATTCAACTAAACGTCTGAACGATAAAATATTGTTTGAAATGGATGACAGTCACAAACAAAACACAAAGTAAACGGTGACAATAAAAGTGGGCGTGCATATTGATGAATAATAGGATATATACATAAACATGCATACCGTAACATTCGGGCCTACTGCATGTTGTACATGTAAGTAACTAATAGACGAGGTTTGAGAACTGTAAATCACGACAGACGGACGTCTTTAAATGTAACTTATGTAAGCATTTCGTACAGACCTCATGAAGACTTAAAAAGACGCTTTAATTGCGTTTGCGGCTTCCCACATTTGAAGTCAATAATTGTCTTCAGTAGTTGTCACAGCTAAACAGTCTCGACGGATTTGTCAGGGCTTTTTATAATTGTTTTATTTCAACTGAATGTGTATTTACTGTTCCCTGGTTTGTCTTCTAGAAAATTGACATTTTTATCCAGATAAGTTCGTATACTTTTGTCTTCATTTTTAATTAAACATCGTCTGTCTTCAACAGTACATCAGTTTGTACACTAAATCTTAAGAACTAAGTTCCCGTCTTCGTTCGAATTCATTCGTACAATGAGTATAAAATAACAGGAAAAAGCTAAGCTAAGCGTACAAATGTAGTCAAAGATATAAAACCGGAAAAAAATGCCCAGTAAAGAGTTTTTTCGCCTTTCAGTAATGCCAAAAGAATCAATATTATTTTATCAAAACTTCGAAAAGAAAATTGAGCAGGAAACTCCCCGTAACAGTATGTATGTATGTACATTCTATGTCAATTATGTAAACCATGCACCGTTTCATTTTAAAAAGGGCAGTAGTTCAAGTTCGGTGAATAAAGTTCCATTCTGTTAAGAGGTCTCGCTCTTGGCTCGGCCATGTAGACTTTTTATTAATTGTAACTTGCACTTAATAACAAAAGCATGCTTAACTTCATGATAGTAGGTAAACATTCAAAAAGTCTCTGATATTTTGCATCTTGATACCACTTAACTGACACTTATTGCAGAATGTTCAATGACCGCTGCTTCTGTACTATCCGTTATATCTTTCTTGCTTTGACTCCAATGATAACACCTCCGCCGATGATGTATATTTAGAGTTCTTAGATTTGATGTAGAGAAGTTAATAGAAAACATGATACGTCTTACTCATTCATAAGTCTGATTTTGAAGAGGGTATACATTGTAACTGCTGTCCAGTATTTCTTGATCTGTGGTCATTTTTGTAAACATACTGAAAGCCTTAAATACTTCATGACTGTTTCACATACAACACAAACAGTAGTGTTGTTCATGTATCACTGGTTCCGGCATATCTCACAAGTACACGGTTGCGACATATAAGGATTTTAATTTTTTTATAAATTCCTTTTAACAATTGTGAATGTTTATATGCGTTTCCACGTACTTGTTCATCTTTCCAACAATAGCCTTGGCTTACAGGCTATGACTAGAGTGTCAATTACCGTACAAGTCAAAGGTATGTCTTTGTTATTCCATGCCCATTATCCAGAACAAACACTCCCGTTCCTTTTCCATCTCGTTACATTTAAATAAATGTTTTGACTGAAATTTACACACGTGATTGTATGCGGTGTTACATGTCGATGCACATAGAAACGTCACAATGTTGTTTATATGTTTGCATGGTAATAAGGCTTCATGTCTGTAAAACAAAACGTGGTATAAGTAACGTGTTTGCCATTTAACACAACAGAATACTAGATATACATATAACACTTAACAATTACAAGCAATTTACAAAATGTACATCAAAATTTGTTCAGGCTTTTAAATTGGCGTACTGGAACATGCTAGATGAAAATCCTGATATGCTCAGTGTAAAGTATTTTAGAATCTAACTTTGACTGTTCCTGAATACTTTTCGGACACCTGATTCAAGCATTTTCCATACCGATACATGTAGCAAATTTAAAATTGATTTGTTGATCTGTAAAATTGTTTAACCTGTAGTAGTTTTTCATTAACAACCGTCGAATCAATGACCTTTACCAGGAAACTATTTGTGACATATAAGACCTCGCTGACAGATCGCAAACAGCAGGATTACTGTTAGGACCAACTGAACTTTATTTAAACAGCATCATTAAGGACCTTCCCGCCCCCCTCTCCCCCAAACAAAAAAAAACAACAAAATTAATATATATGAAACATATTTGTTTCGGAGTGAACCAAGGTGGCCTTTAGGCGCTCATCTGATCAAGTTGATTTTCAAGTGGTCAATTTTGCGATTCATGTCCGACCGGAGCAAATTCAAAAGCAAAATGTGGCTAGATTCCAACCATTGGCTCCTGCGAAGAAGATTTTTAGTATTTTTATACTTTGGTAACAGTTATCTTTGTATACATTAGACTTGTGCCATGTCTACCTTTTAATCTTGACAAGAGGTTTTAACGAAATATTGACTACGTCACCTGGAATGATTCCTGAACTGATAGGTGTGATGGCTATTTGATGACTTCTTGTTTTACGGTAGTGGGATCTGCAGCAACAGACAGTGATGACGATAGACAACAACAGGAAGAATCCACCAAGAGCGCCAAGAACTCCTTCAACTATGGATATCTCAGATCTGAAATGACAGAAGTACGGACGGTCTTTTATGACTTCAATCACTGTCTTCTACTTTTGTACAGTTCTAAAACCATCCGGCAATAAATCTTAATCAACGTTTGTATGCTTTCTTGTCGTGCTTGAGTCATTATGTACTTGTGTTAAAAATCGTTGCTGGTGCTACATATAACTTTTATTCTTATTATGCCAGAAATTATACAACAGAGCTACGAAGATATTGTAACTTTACTGTGATTAATTGAAACAGCATATTAATTACTACGTTTTGCTTTACATGATACGTTTCGCTACACATGTGTAAATAAGTTCTTAATTCCAGCAAAATAAGAATTTATGTATTATTGTCATAAAACAATCTTGTTACTAAACTTTGTGTGTGTGTGGTAGCTGGTAGCTCTACTAACAAACCGCCTACAATGTAACTTGTGGCTGTAAATCACCATATTCAAACAATGTTTTTTGGTCATTGGTTCAAGATTATTAGAAAGCCAAACTGAATACCAACAAAGCCTTTATTGACTACATGTACTTCTGGCAATGATTAATCTCGTATTAAAATATAAATCTAAAGTGTTACTTAAGAAAGCGTTTTTGTCTTTAAAAAAAAGGGCGAAAATGTGTACGGTTTAAACTTTGTAAACAAACATCTCAAGAACAACGTGTTACTGGGTGCTACATCATTTAGAATAAGCATCTCAAGGTCAACGTGTTACCAGGTGCTACATCATTTAAAACATGGTAATAATATATATCTTATGTCATTGAAAACATTATTTATATGTACACACATCTTACTGAACGTGACAGCAATGCACATCATAACGTGATCCACAACAGCCAGTGTCACACCATATCCTTTCTGGTAGGGGTTCTAGAGAGTCCTTCTTGTACACCTCACACCAATGTCTAGCACATGTCACTGCAGTTATAAATCAACGTTTGTTACTTTGCCAATATTTAGTTCATTAGTTAGTTCATTACTGTATTCAAACACCTTGGAAAAGTGAAATGATAAATGCGGTGACCATATCAACGTTTGATACTTTAGCAATATTTAGTTCATTACTGTATTCAAACACCTTGGAAAAGTGAAACGATCAATGCGGTGACCATATCAACGTTTGTTACTTTAGCAATATTTAGTTCATTACTGTATTCAAACACCTTGGAAAATTGAAACGATCAATGCGGTGACTATATTAACGTTTGTTACTCTGCCAATATTTAGTTCATTACTGTATTCAAACACCTTGGAAAAGTGAAACGATCAATGCGGTGACCATATCAACGTTTGATACTTTAGCAATATATAGTTCATTACTGTATTCAAACACCTTGGAAAAGTCAAACGATCAATGCGGTGACCATATCAACGTTTGATACTCTAGCAATATTTAGTTCATTACTGTATTCAAACACCTTGGAAAAGTGAAACGATCAATGCGGTGACTATATTAACGTTTGTTACACTGCCAATATTTAGTTCATTACTGTATTCAAACACCTTGGAAAGGTGAAACGATCAATGCGGTGACCATATCAACGTTTGTTACTTTGCCAATATTTAGTTCATTATTGTATTCAAACACCTTGGAAAAGTGAAACGATCAATGCGGTGACAATATTAACGTTTGTTACTTTGCCAATATTTAGTTCATTACTGTATTCAAACACCTTGGAAAAGTGAAACGATCAATGCAGTGACCATATCAACGTTTGTTACTTTGCCAATATTTAGTTCATTACTGTATTCAAACACCTTGGAAAAGTGAAACGATCAAAGCAGTGACTATACAATGATACTTGGTGAGATCATTTAACAACGGAATGATGCCAGATGCAAGAGTATAAGATACGAGTAGCCAATTTATGTGAAAAATGTTTTATCAATGTGTTAACCGTGCGTAAGAAAAATATTTTCTTAGCTTGTTTTTGTAATGCGGATTCTTAACTACACTATTCCAATTCCTCGCAATTTAAACCGCCCGAGGAATTCTCTTTATACGAAGGGAAGAGAAATTAATATTCACAATATGAACACGCAAATGAATTTGAAAGCACATCCGTTACCTGGCGAGATTTGTTTTTAGAAACGTATAGAAACTTTGTATTACTACGCTATACCACGCTGGTGTAACGCAATAAATATACTTTGATGTTTTTACTGTTACGATATCACGTGGTCGATCAGCTGTTATTCAGCGTCCGTATCACACACGGATCGTGTGATATTTTAGGAAAATGGTGTTTCGAACTTGGTTAAGAAGAAATATAAAAAGCATATGCCTCTCTACAATTAACATTTGAACATTAATCATGATTTTAAAAATGTGTTAGATTTTCAGAGACATGTCCGCTCTGATCGGACTCATATACTCTGAAATTATCTTTGAGCCACTTGCTGTGAGTACTTTGAGTGCTTTGATTTATAAACGAGACAGCAGAAATGTGTGTTCTATTAGGTTCTCCTGCATTCAGTTTAAATGCTGGACAAATGACGGTATTTGTTCTGGAACATGGTACTTAAGGTGTGTTAAAGGGAAGGGTCAGGGGCCCAACCCCGAATTTGAATGGTGTTGGGCTGGCCCAAAGCTCGGGGCCTCTGGTGACAGAACCGCGCCCCACCGCTGCCTAGACGAACTTCTGTTCAAATTACAGTGTCCAGGAATGCCTGAGACCGTTCCTTGCCATTTTTCATACCATTTTCCTTATTAATTTGACATGAATAAGATTTTGATTTTTGGTAAAATATTCTTAAAAAATTAAAAATGTTTTAAAAAGCAGAAAAAAGTAAAAAAATGGGTGGATGGGTTCGACTCGTTGTTTCTAAATTTTAAAAAGACACGACACAAAAGGTTGTGGATCGGCTTTCCATTACACCACGGAGGGAGTTTTTCAAAGGGAAAAAAGCTAAGACAAATCATATGCTGAAAAGGCCATAAAAGTTTCAGTCGACTCGTTTCGTTCATAACATTAGTCAAAGGTGGTAGTGGAAAAGCAATCATATACGCTGGAAAAAAGAAAAGGCTCCGTTTCAGTCGCACCACCTAGATGCGCCCTCTTGAAACGAACGACAGCTAAATACAAACGACAACTTTGCTTTTCCAAAAATTGACGTGTCACAGTTTTCACTCAGAAGTACCTCGATTTTAATGAAGAGAGGCGCATAGTTCGATCTAGGCTTAAGTCTCCATGCATCTTTCCACCACGTTTTTGCGGCCGCTGCTGCGTAAAGGGAATAATTTAAATCAAGACTTTTTAATTTTGATTTAAAAGTGCGTTTTTCATTGGCACCTGAATTAAATATTTTTAACTCAGGCTTTACCAACTGGTTATAGAATGGGACAACGAACGAGTTACATGACAGTTTACCATATGTTACATTTTCTCCAGATATATTTAAAATATAACTCTTTTTGTTGTTCCATACCAAGTTAGCGCCTAGTAAAGTTCTCCCTGTATCGTATAGCCTTAGCATGAATCATAAAAAAACTGTTGTACCATCATAGATACATGTACAAAATAGGGAGGCAATATTAGAATCACGTCCGTCTGTCTGTAAACAAAATTCGTCCGAGCCATTTCTTAGCAACACTGAATTAAATTAAACTACACAGTGATAAGTACCAAGTCTTGTTATTTTCTTTATATTACATTAAGGTGTCTGCCGCTCACCCCGGAGGTTGCAAGTTCGAGCCCCACTGGGGGTAACGACCGTTCATCCTCATCTTACATGTACACCAGTCCTGGATTTTCCATGAAGCGGACTGGAGAGTGACTCGATACATTGTTAGCGTAAAGCTTTCTTCACAATCGAACTAGAATAAATTAGTATAAACTATTACATTTACTAAATACATCTATTTTGAGTTTAATCTTGACGCGGAGCACGTGCCGTTATGACAGCATGACGACCTATCAGGTATATCAGTTTTCATACTAGGCATGTTTTAGATTTCAACTATTTTTTAAAATTAAAACAGTACACTGTTGCAACAGTAACACGAGATGTCTAGTTTACGTCTCAAAACAAAATCAAGGTTTTGAAGTCGATAGCTCTGTATCCCCGGAAGCTGTATTGGGTGCACATTAACGAGTACAGCTCCCTATGTATGCTTTATTACATGTAGAATATATACAAATATATTAAAAATGTCTACAGATATAAATTAGGAACCTTAATTGCATAAAAACATGTAAAAAATGTTTAATATACTGAATGTTACATCTTTTTCGTCCGTCTATTTTTGTTGTCCTACCCTGTCTGTTGTCTTATCCGTCCGTCTGCCATATTTTTGCCTTATGTGCTATCGCCATATGAAAACAATGAATATTTATTGAAAGAAAATAGTTTTTCAATATCAGGGAAAAAGTAATTAAACTTCAAATGTTCATTCAACTGTCCGCCAAACATGTGCGGACAAAAAGACAGACATCATAGGGCTAAGTACTGCATCCTGAATAGCGGTATAGATCTTTGTTATTTTATAATAAATTATTTGCCGCGTATTTGTATATAAACGAATGATACGTCTTTGTTGCATCGGGTCACTGGGGCGCTCTATTCGTAAACATGGTACAAGAACCCCGAATACAGCTCCCGTTTGATAAGGGGAGCTGTATTCATTAATGTGCACCGAATACAACTCACTGGGGAGATGTATTCTAAAGGAGCTGTATCCAGTGTTACATATCTCATGATGTTTATTTGCGCCTCACATTTATACCTGGAACATTTGTGAAGGCATGAATACAATGTATGCACAAAAGGTCGTAATTATTCACTTGTCGGCTGACAAAGTTAATTTTAGTTTGATGTATGTGTTGAAGGTCAACGTACAGAAGGAAGTCGAGAGTACAAGACCTGCTTGCTGTCAAACTGATTCATCATTGTGTGTAAATTAACGTAAAATAACACCGAAATGTGGTAAAACAACACTGGAAAGATCATTGACTATAAAATGACATCTTTGTTTCTTAAACTTTTCTATGAAATATATGAAAGGTTTTGCTGCATTTATCCTTACATTGCAGTGTCAATATCGCTGATATTCTGAACTAAATTAAAAGGATTCTTATCCAGAATAAGCAATGACATATGCATAATTTTGTAAAAAAACAATATGTGTTGTTCAATATATGACAACACGTGGTTACTTTAAACCGTTTCACATTATAATCCGATTTCGAGCACTGAGCTGTGCATGTACTTTAAACGTATTGTAAAACAACGGTAAAAATCGAGAATAACGTAAAGGTCATAGCTCAAGGGTAAGATTTAGACTACAGTATAGCCAACGTCAAAGTAATGTAAACATCTCCGACGTCGACAAAACGTCGGGGGCGGTGGTCGTAACCTTAACCATTTCATGCGTTAAGGTCCGTTCCTTTTTTGTGAAAAATATTTTCTAGGCTCTGAATCTTACATGTACTTCAGAAAGTGTGTATTTTCATTCTGAACAATGGATACAGATGATATTTCTACGCATGAAAACTGAAAAACAAATCGCATACAATGTCCGCAGGCTTTTAAATAAACGTGAAATGACTGTTTTCAATAATTTCAATCTCATATTTATAAACATAGCATAGCTTTTACCTGCTATCCATGATGCTAAAACGCAAATGGTACATTTAAGGTCCATTCTACCATCGATATTATTTATTTACGTCCATTTACAACCACAAATCCCATGAAATCACGCATCTTATCTTGACAGTTAAAAGAAACAATAAATATGTAGTTCACGGTCACTCTAACGGAACGTTCTCATTTCGTTGACGTTACACAAGTAGACAAGACTGTCGCCCTACGTCATGTAATTAACATTGCACTGTCAGTTAACGTACGCTTAAGTGTAAGACATTTGCACGTTTGTTACATTATTCTCTTTTGTAATTATTCCTTTTTGTACTTTATAGAGATTTTTTTACCCGTCTCTGCATTTTTCACATTAATGTCATTTTAATAATGAGTAACAACTTGCGTAAAGTTGAAGTTTTAATAAGATATTACGTAACAGACATATCCGTCTTGTTTTCCCTTTAACTCCAATTAAACATTTTTTCAGGAGATTATTATAATGGTGTGTTCGTCAAGCTGTTTAGTTGGATTATCATTTTGAAGCTTGTAGGACCCCCAAATGCGAAAATGGTCACAAGTGTGAAAATGGCCAGAAGTGTGAAATAATTTTATCCCGTAATTTTATGTAAAAACTTTCAACAGGGAGTCAAAATGTAAAGAAAATTGACAGTAAAAATGAAGAAATGGCAAGTGTGATGTAAACAACTGTGATGTCTATAACTAACTCCTAACACGCTAAATATTCATTATAAACATCTGCATAATTTTTGATATAAAAAATGTGTTTCGACACATGCGGGTTAATACACAGCCATACATAATTGCCATGGCATCATGAATAAAACACATTGCTGTGTATTTGTCTTCTTATAAGATATATGGGCATATTATACATTGATGACATAGTTTTTATTTTCCTTTTGGGTCAACCATCCTCGTTCGAGGTTTAAAGCGATATGACCTGGCATGTTCTCCTATTCATGCCCCTGACAAATGAAATTTTTGAGTCTACAGTACTGCAGGAGAATGATTTACCTGACTGCAATTTCCAGTCAGTAGAAGCCAGTTTTCATAGTGAGATTTTCAACGAGTGATCAGCATTATGCACCCCAGAGGTAGTGAATGACTCGTGACTTGGTCAGGGCCACATCATGCAGAAGGCTCTCTGTATCTCCCACGACATGAGATCGCTGTCTAACAGTGTATGTCAAGTGTTCCAGGAGACTCATGCGTACGCCTCCCGCATGCTAGAACACTCCACACCCACTGCCGAGAGATAAAAAAGAGCGGACCAAAACACAACATTGGCGTAATTAAGCACACCACCCCGGTGGATCAACAAACACAAATAGGCGTAAGTTGATGAACAGTCGTGGGCGGGCCAACCTGAGACTGGTATAACTAGCATGCCAGCAACTCCGTAACACCTATCTGGGGCGGGCCAACATGGTAAGAGGTCCAATGTTAGCACACCACACAGTCCAGAGTAGCCCTCCACATGATGTGACAAGGGCTTGTCTGCAACGACAGCCATAATACCTAAGTCAAGTATCCGTCAAGACCCAGTGCCTGCTCTGCGACGTGCACGCCACGAAAGGCCGAGAGCAGTTGATGACAGAGTATTATTTTTTTAAAACGACTCAGCGAAGGGCTGGTCGGAACATATGCGGAGTAAACCGGGGTACGCCGGTATATCCAAACTTCATTGCTTAAAACGTGCCGAATTCATCCTGGCTTTTAGAAACGAATAGAACGGCGTACGCCGGCATGCGTCAAACGTATAGCCCCTCCCCCCACCCCTAACCTGACAATTTGAACAGCCATAGGATTCTCCTTACGCCTGCAAAGAAGATCGGCGTGTGGATCGTGTTTGTGATCTCGGCTTAAAAATTAATTAATTAAAAGCCATTTCCGTTGCCTAATATACTTGTTAATGCTTTATATCATTGTAACACTTATGTAGGCAAAATTCAGAATATTTAAATTACTACAACATCAGGTAGCCATGTACACTGATTCGACGTTGCATACAGTAAGCGTTTACATATCATCGACTGTGTAAACTCATTCTGCAATACAACAACTACCAATGCGAACTTTATAAAGTTTCTCCCTCACTCGAATATCAGCCAGTATAACAAGAAGTATCTTTTTCAAAAAGATTAACGGCATAAACATGTACAATGTATGCATAAACAAGTTATTAACATGCAGTCTATCTTTAGATCGGCATTCACGTGATCAAAACGATCGTATTTCATTCACAACGCCTCCATTCATAAACTTTGAATGGTGCAAACCGATGAAAAATGGTAAGAGAACACTAAATATTTTGTGTAGCCTACTTATTAAGTTTCAAAGTATTATAGGCTCTAGGATTAAGCCTGGATTTAACATTTAGCTTTTCAAAATATCACTCACAACGCTTCCAATCATAAACTTTGAATGGTGCAAACCGATGAAAAATGGTAAGAGAACACTAAACATTTTGTGTAGCCTACTTAAGTTTCAAAGTATTACAGGCTCTAAGATTAAGCCTGGATTTAACATTTAGCTTTTCAGAGGATTTCTTACAGTAAATTAAAGTGTAAGGCTAATAGACTACTTACAAGGGTTGCTATCTCCCCTTACCAACACAATATGTAATGAAATCAAACTGTTGGGCGCGGACTGCCGATGTGATGCGGTTGTGAAAAATCAACAAAAATATGTGTTTGAATTCTGTAAATTTTCTTCTAGACTTTTTATATGAAATATTTTCAAAAATCCGCTGAAACTTTTAGGTTAAGTTATAATATATGTACGCTTTCTTTTATGATTTCTGATAGGAAGTTGTAGGAGTTAAACGTCCTCTTAAAAAGTACATGCATTTGGTATGTTTAACGGATATTGTCCATCGATGCTAAAATATCGCATAAAGTCTCGCAGTCTGCGACAAAAAGGTTGAACTTGTACAGGGAAATACGAGAGTTGCCATTCCATGTGTATATAGGTCAGTCCCTACACTATATGTATATACTGGAATTTCAAAAGCGCTCATTGTCTGTAAGAAAAACCCCATTGTGCCCAATGTTGCAGAGGACTCCTTGTTGTCAGCACTTTCAGTGCTTTGATTTTGTTACTGGTTTGCACGTGATGTGGTGTAATGGCTTTCCAATGTGATCTGCACTGCGTAAGATAGCTTTTACCCAAATGCTATTACAAAGTTAAGCCGCCCGGCCTTAATAGCAGAAATTTTAAGTATTTAAAGCATTTCCAAATGGCCAACGTGTAAGTACTTACAAGTTGGAACACTAGTGTTTCATCGAAAACAGTGTGCGTTCAAAAGTGAACACGTAACGCGTTTCGTTTTGAACGTGTTTTAAAAGTGTAACAGGAGAAGTGTTTCAAAAAGTGTTTGAAAACGAAACGTACTTTTTTACAGTGTAGTTAAGTACTTTTGTATACATTTCAACTGCAAAAATCTGAATATGTAAAGGAATAACAAATAAGTTGCGGAGCATACATGTAGTTTGATTTATATTCGACTTTGACTAAGAAGGCACTTTAGACGATGCGCGATGCACGGTCGTTAGACGATGAGCTGTGCACGGTCGTTAGACGATGAACTGTGCACGGTCGTTAGACGATGAGCGGTATTCGCTCGATAGACGATGAGCGATGCACAGTCGTTGGACGATGAGCGGTGCACGGTCGTTAGACGATGCGCGGTGCACGGTCGATCCTCACGTAGAGAACTTTAAAAGCGCATGTGTTCGTCTAGGTCGTTATTTTTAGAAAGAATAATACTTTCTAGTGTCCATAAACTTAGGTGGCATAGTGGGGACATGTATGATATCCTGGACCATTGTTTTCGCATGCGCTGAAGACTGCATGAGCACAAGTTTGGTATTGATTTTGCACGCAATGATAAGTACATGTATCCGCAACAGTCCGATACGCGTACACGCGGTAAATAACCAGTAAGAAAGCACCGAAGTCTTTAACTGATTTATCAGTTTGAATAGACTCTCTCTAAAACTTATGGCAAATTAAATAACTTCGAAAGCATAAGCAATAGAATATTTGCAAGTATCATTACTTAACTTTAAATATTAAGCTATACATTCCAGTCATCATCAGTAAAATAAGTTTGTTGCTACATGTATATCGTGAAGTGCCGCTTAAATCGCAATACGCGATATCACTTGAGATAATGCGTTGGAAAATTATCTTTCGTGTCCCCTCTATAATACTTGAAATCAAAGGAATGGTAGTTAACATAAGTTCGAGATTGATAAAATCACCTAACACGTATAAACACAGCTATAGGAGAAATAAAACTACAAAGATACAACATTACTCTTTAAATACATCGTTGGGTCAACAGTAGTTCAGTTGAGTGCAGGAAGACATTTTACGTACATGTAACCATCGTTCCATGGAAAGACCATCATCAAACTGTCAGCTTACAATGAGTCATGCCGGTAGTCTTCTCCCAATTAGTCAGGGGCTTTCCGAGTCCAAGTCAGCAATCTTAGTTTATACTAAATTATTTTAGGTCGATTGTGAAACATGTTATACAACTTATATTAATCACTCTCGACACCTCATTCCTGGTGGTATTCATCGCCGTGAGGGTAAGAGAGAAGCCAGTTTCCCTTTTAATGCCGAGCGTACCATTTTTTACGTCTTTGGTATGACGCGGTCAGAGAGCGAACCACGACCTCCCGCACTCGAAGCGGACGCTCTACCACTAGGCTGTCAGGCGGTTAAGTCAGCAACCTTGACCGACAAAACCACAGAGGCCATTCTTCAAGATAACTCTGTTCCTACGTGTACTGTAAACCACTTTCTATCTAATTTTATTTTAAACGACGGACATTTTGTAGTTTGAAAAAAAGAGTTTAGATCTTATCTTAATAATCTTTATTTGTAATAAGCCAACAAAAAGTCAATGAACATACACAAAAATAGAATAAGCAAAGCAATGAAACAAGATACAGTCTTACAAAAGAAAGATATGACAATGATAATTCAGAATCTTAGGTACTGGTGACAAATAATAAACGATTTTGGACGACAGACATCATTTGAACTGACGACAAATTCCTACAGGGCCGATCGTTTTGTCTTCGTTTTAATACATTGCAGTAACTCACAGGCTATTATAACATAAACTGGTAACTTGTAATTCTAATTAAAAAACTTTTTTGAATGTTCGCTATCTGCGAAGATGATTTCATAAATTAGTTCAGTTTTTCAATGTCACAAAGAACGTCAAAGATTATAAAAAAGGCACACTTTTGCGCTTCACTGAAAAATCTATGAAACAATCCATCCTCTAATCTGTAAGTAAACAATCGAAATTTGATGAATATTAACATTTAATATCTTAATATATTTGCTATTACCTGGTAAGCCTTGGTTTTACGGCTTGCCATTGACAAAGTAGAGCTCTACAAGTGAACAGTTTAACGTGCTTACTTCTTTTTACAAAATGTACCACAACTTCACGTCTTAACCTTTGGTACATAAAACTTTCAGTACCGTAACGGTGACTTTCCAAATACCACAACAGCTTATAACAATAGATGATGATGATGATGATGATGATGATGATGATTATGATTGTGATTGTGATTGTGATGATGTTAACAAAATCGAAAATAATGTCAACCGTTCTCTGTATTTCAACATGGGAAACATTTCGAATACTAATCTTCTTAAATTGTATGAATTATTTCAATACATTTATCAAAGGCAAACGATCATATCAGTTTGGCGATATTGTACTGTTGCAAAGTCTTTCGGGTGTATACATATTCATTCATTGATTTAAACCAGCAAATATCAAATGTGTTAAGATAAAACTTGCTGAAAGCCACGTCATACGGTCGATCAATAGAGTAATCGTGTTCTTCAATTTAATTAAATATGTTGTCCTGAAGACAAAACACACACATATTTAGTAATAATTGGATTTTACATGTATTTTGTCAATACTCTTAGTCTAGCTAGTGCGAGCTCCATTATCGACATATAGGTCTGTAGGGCGCCAAAATGTGTAAACCGGTCACAGTTCATAAATCTTGTCATAAAACGACGAGGTTTCAATATTTAAAGGACCATGCAATAAATGAAAAGGAAACAAATTTACAATTTGCAAAAGCTAAGAAACCAAAAAAGCGAAGTAAGTTCAATTTTCTGCTTAAATCATGTGAACATGTACAAATGAAATACATATATAATTGATACAGTTTTTAGTATTTGCCACAATACAAGTAAGCTATTATTCTCATTCGTATCAATCCAGCGATACATGTAATTATTCTGCACAAATTGTAGCGTACAACGAACGATAATACGATAGTTGTTAAATGTATCGAGAACATCTACATGCCACTGGGTTCTTTTTGACCGAGCTGATCATACGTTGGCGGGGGTTGTTGCCAGGTTTGCACTGTTCCTGGTGCCATGCCGGATGTGACAACAGTTTGAAATCCTGGTTGTGCATATCCCGGTTGTCCGTATCCAACTGTTTGCATTTGTACTGGAAATAATGTAAAGTCTCTAGGTAATGCATGACTACACGTGGGTAGCTATTTTAAAGACATCAGGAAGTGAACGTTATACTATATAACAATAAAATTACCAAAGTAAACATATTTTGAAAAACTAGAATGGAGTGAATATGCCAAAAATCAACATAGAACATAGCTCTGTTGCAATGTTTGCTTACCGCCTGCCATGGCTGGTTGGCATACTTGTCCAGCACGGCCTCTGGATTTTCGGCAGCAACAGAATATAGCTACCAAGACAGAAACAACCAGGGCCACAAAAGCGAGACTTCCTATTACAATTCCAACAATCATGCCAGTTTTGCTGCAAAAGAAAATGCAATTTCAGGGTTGTATAGAGAAATTTGATATCGTAGTAGGTGAAAATGAATTGCGAACTAACACTTCAAGTAGGTGAAATCCGGTGCTCTGTGAGCTGAATTAAACTTTTAAAAAATCATAACATAAAAGGACAATGTTTCACTCTGATACAAATGTATAAATACTTTTATAAATATTCTGCTAAAAAGTATCGGTACCAGCATCGGATTGCACCTTTAAGGTTTATAAGAGTCTATGCCCCGGGACATCTTAAATATGATAACCGGGTAATTGATATATACAACAGCTCAGAGACGATTTAAAAGCTGCTGAAGCTGAAGTAATGGTGTATTTCACGTGCGGGCAAACTGGTCAACTTAGTGAGGAAAACACTGCAGATTCCTATCTCGCAGCATATCAACCAGACATTATTCTCGAATAGCAACAACACATGGCTCTCGTGCAGCTGATACATTGTAGAAGTTACTAACTGCAGCATACATGTAAGTTTAAGTCTAAAGATAAAAATGTTATTTATAAAAGTGATTCTAGATTAGTCCATGCAATGTTATCAAATGTAACAACAAAACACTCTAAACACACTGAAATTATGTTGACTACTGTAACGGGTATTTTGACATGATAAAGATGTAGATTACTCACGCATCTAGACAGCAATCTTGGTCATAACCATCTCCGCAGCAACCATGATCGCACCATATTCTTTCGCGGCTATCCCACCACTCATCACCGTTTTTCGTACAGTACTCTCCAGCCTTCACAGCTTTATGAGAATGGTAATGAAAAACATTGAAATAATATTGAAATAGCTCGTTTTCAAATAAAAATGATGGTACATTATTTACATGTACATGTAGAAACAAGGCGTGCGCAGACAGTGAACACGGCTCTTAAGTAAGCTACATGTATACTTTATCTAAGCGGTTCATTGCAAAGAAAATATTGTGTAATAATATTCTTTATAAAAATGAATTGAATACTTCAGTGAAAATACCCATCATTGAAAATACTCGAAACTCTTGTTATCACCAACAAGACAAGCGGAAGTATAATAGATAAAGAGCATTTATCGCATTTTGAATACGAAACAACAACCCCGGTAACACATTTTAGGGGGGTTGTTTGATATAATAACTAGTGAAGTGGCTATCACTAGTCCTAATGTAGAGTTAATTTCTTTTTGCCCAAACTTGTCTCTGGTCTACATTCTAAAGAGCTGCCAGATATAATGTCAACATGACAAACAAGACTGGATTTTATCACAGGGACTCTTGTCAAATTTGCATGATTTATTTGTAATATCAATTTAACAATTTTTCCACTGGTACAAATCTAATCACGCTAGGTTTATAGTTTATACAATGTACTAGTTTATACTAAGTTTATACTAGTTTTGTTTATAGTTTTTACTAGTTTAGTTTATAGTTCATACTAATTGATTTTAGCTCGATTGTGAAGAAAACTTTAAGCTTATCAAGTCACTCTCGAGTCCGCTTACTGGTAAAACCAGTACAAGTGTCGTGTGAGGAGGTACGGTCGTTACCCTTGTGGGGCTCGAACCCGCAACCTCCTGGATGACCGACATATTACTCTAGGTGTTTACAACTAATATATATACCGACCCAGATGGTATTTGTTTTTCCGATTACTAGTACAGACATTCTTTATTTACATACTTGACCTATATAATATTCTATCAATTATATACATGTATACAAAAAAGAGCTATTATCTTAGAAGAATATAAATTTAAAGTGATACATGTTTAGGTAAATACTGTGTATCAAATTTAATAAATTATTACGTACCTGTAACACCAATCAACAGAATACCCGCAAATAATATTTTGTCCACCATTTTGTCTGTTTTCCCCGTTGTAAAAATGTCTATTAATATCTTTTTCTACTTAAGACACGGGTTTAAGTTCATTGAAGTTCACATACCCGTATCGTGACATTGTTAAACATTGCAAAATCGCAACATGTGTACAAAAGGTCTCGCATTTCGTTCCTCGTTTATTTCGCATTTTTTTATCTAACCCGCTTTAACATAAAGGCAGGGGTTATTTACTATGACACAGGACTGAGGTTTGCTAAAACCCTGGGAAGAGGGGGATAAATATCGCAAATTTGTAAATAGTTTTGTTCATGTGTGTGTCTTTTAATTAATCGTTAGTGGACGGCCTAATGTGGAACTCTTGCAGTATAGTAAACTCCGTTTATAACGACTCCGGATATAACGAAAATCCGGAGATAAGGAAGAAATTGTCTCTGCCCGATTTGCAATACTGGTACTGTCGGGTACTGTCACTGCAATACTGGTACTGTCGGCTACTGTCACTGCAATACTGGTACTGTCTGCTACTGTCACTGCATGGTACTGTCACTGCAATTATATTGGTACTGTCGGCTACTGTCACTGCAATACTGGTACTGTCTGCTACTGTCACTGCAATACTGGTACTGTCGGCTATTGTCACTGCAATACTGATACTGTCGGCTACTGTGACTGCAATACTGGTACCATCGGCTACTGTGACTGCAATGCTGGTACTGTCGGCTACTGTGACTGCAATACTGGTACTGTGGGCTACTGTGACTGCAATACTGCTATTATCGGCTACTGTCACTTCACGCTTCAGGATTCGCTACTGCTACTGTCCGCTGTTGTTACTGAAATTTTGCATAGTCACGATGGTCGCATCTTACATTGAAAGTGCTGTTATGTACAAATCGCGTAGAGCTTTACACCAACGAAGAGAAAAAACTGTTTATAAATGAAATCCGAATTTATTAGATCAAAGCGAGATTTACTTCTTATATTTACACTACTTTTCGTTTCCTCCAAGCACAGTTAACAGTTAAACAAGAGACTTGGTAAAACCGATCGCCTGCATTTTCAGATGATCAGAAAACAAGTTCCGTTTCTTGCAAATGAAAAATTAACAAGTTTTAATTTACTTGCATATAACAAATGGGCAAGGGAAGTATTTCAATCGTAGGCAAAGATATATTTATGAACAAAGTTACGAATCTTGATTAGTGCACTTCATATCAAGTAAATATGTAAGAGCCGTTTGTTTGGAACTCTTCAACCACCAATAAAATGACGAGTAGAATGTGTAACATTTTTTGAAATGAGAAATTTACGCTATAAGGCACATTCTTATTGGTAATACCGGATGCATAGAATGACCGAAAAAGACTGAAAAGGGCCGAAAACAGTTTATGTAGACCGAAAACAACAGTTACTCTTTTTTCTCAAAAGATTGTGTATAATTTACCTGGGTTTAAGTAAATGAAATAATTTGTAAGTAGTGAATAATCAATCAGTACTAGCGATATAATAATTATTATCTTTAGATTAATAATTTAATTTCGGTCGGCAGTATTTGTTTTTCGGTCTTTTTTGGTTATTTTACTTGATTTGTAATATGATATTTACAAATTTCTTAATTTATCCACGGACCTTATAGATTTCCTTAAAATCGCGCCGACTATCTTTTTTTGAAAAGTAGTCTTTGTTTAAACTATAAAAGCCAAAAAGATATCACTGTTTAGCAAGTTACGTTATGAATACATGGCCGGGTTTTGTGATCAAAGTGAAACGCTGATTCTGTTTGCATATACTACCACAACAGTTCATTTAGGGTACTGTGAAAGTTACGTAGTAGATATATGCGTACTCAGAATTGTTAGACAGATCACCACGATTCGGAGCTACCAAAGGGCAAAAGCTCATTTTGAATAGTTTAGACAACTTTCGTACGTTCAAGGTAAGTTCACTGGCCACCTTCGGCACATCAATTAATGGAATATATAAATGAAATCGCGTTTATGTCTATCAAAAGATATGCAATAAGAACGGTGAACAGTAACATACATGTATCTGCTATTAGTTTTCTAAACAAACTTAACAATATTAGGGCCGAAACTCAAGTTTTTTATAATTCGAAAAATGCTTGAAGATCTAGACAGAAAACAAAAGAGTAACGATATTAGAAAACCAATAGACGTTCATTTACTTTACATGAGTATTGGCACTCTCAGTTTTATATACAAATCTCAGTACGAACAAAGTCTTTTTCAGTGGCTTTTCTAAAACACGTGTAGCATTCTTCGGACTATTGAGAGTTAGCGAAATCAACTGTGATCACGCAAAGCGTATTTTTATTGTTCCTTCCGTTCTCAAAAACTGACCAGTTTGCTCAGATGCATCTTCACATGAACAATACGGAGTTATAAGACGGGGACTGCAGAGATACATCTTAAAGCGCCAAAACTGCGATGGTCAATTTGTTTGCCACATTTATGGGTCTCCTCTTACGCAATATCAGTTAAGATCGATTTTAAGACAAGACTTACAGAAGACCATAGTTATCGGTTCTAATTACTAATAACTAATTTGGATTGTTGGATCGTCATTAGTCAGGGATACTTTTAACGAACATGGGTCTCGGGGGGCATTGGTGGCTTTGTGGAATTGAAATGCCGGCCTGGAATGCGCTTCCATCACGTCTTCAACACAATTCATATCATGTTAGACAAGAAACCACCCCCGAATATGTTAATAATTCACTATGGTGGTAACGATATACTAGACGAATTACCACTAGCATTTCAACAAATTGAATATGAAATAAGATCTACCATTATACAAAATGTTCAGAATGTGTTGCCATATACTCAATAGTTTGGTCAACTATTCTTCCCAGACTCCACTATAAAACGAGCGCAATCATGCTAAAACTGATAATGCCAGGAGAAAGCTAAATACTGAAATCTCTACATTTTGTATGCAGAGGGGTGGGGTTATTTCAGATACCCCAAAATAAAAGAACATGGTGATTTCTTGGAGATTATGTACATCTGTCTGAATTGGGTCTGTCAATGATGATAGAGAATATTATAAAAACTCTTAGTTTTTCACAGCACAAACATACTGTGTTATCCCCCCAAAAAAAACATGGCTGTCGGCTTTCGTCCCGCAAATATTCATCGGGGTTTCTCTTGGTGGGGCTGCGGCATCCTTCACACTTATTAGTCTGTCTCTGATTGGCATGTTATCTGATTGTGTCCGATTATCTGGCGTGTTGAAATGTGATTGCGTCAGATTATCCGGCGTGTTAAAATGAGATTGCGCCAGATTATCCGGCGTGTTGAAAACTAATTAAAACGTCCGATTGTCTGGAATGTTTTTGCATTTATACTTCCGATCATCCGAAGTTGTTTGGTTACTGCCATATTGCCCCGGCTTAGGCCACTTTGGGGATCAGCGCAGTACCCCTTTAAATTATTGTCTATTTCATATCATAGAACATTTGTTGCCATACACGTTTGTGGTTTGCAATGTCAGCCATATCATTACAATACCAAACTGAAATCCATTATCCCAATGATGAAACAAAGATATTAAATACGAAATTGTTGTCTTATCACCTGTCCCAGTAATTACTTTTTGCTATATTGTGTAGCAAGCTCCTAAAAGATTCCAAGTTGTCAATGTTTTTGAAGGTGATGATTTTTCATCATCATTTATTACCCTATTTACGTAGATGGCATGTAGCATTTGGGATGGATGGTCCGGTGTCCATCGTCCGTCTTCAACATTTTTACTTAAAGCTCTTCTTCTCAGAAACTACATGTCGGATTTTTACCAAGCTTGATTCGTATCATCCTTGAAAGAGGCACTCCCTACATCTAGCAGATTTTATTCTCGAAACATTGATTATGTGTTCACTGAACGTAAACTGATAAATAAATACAGTTTCAAAGAAGAACCTATGGCGACAAATGTCTCATTTTACCAAAATTAATCAATTTTGAGGCTTTCTGTAATAAATCGCATCAACCCTTTAATTGTACAACAACTCAGATTCACAGATTATTGAGTGTTTTACGGTACTACAGTATATTTCATACACTGATTTTATCGATAATGGTTGGGATTGCATAGCTGAAACTTTTTTAAGTTAAAACACTAATTCTAATATTTATGTTTTGGAGGTTATTTAGCCGACATCAGTCATAGGGTACATGTATGTCCCTTTAAAAGAGAAAATAAGCCCATATTATGAATTGAAGTAGACATCCTTGACGAATATGTCGCAAATTTCATGCTGTCATGGAAAACACGCACTGCCGAAGATTATGAACCGTCCAGCACAAGAAACATCATATCCAGTCTTGACCATACACTGCGCAAGCTGACAAATATCCATACCCCATGAACTCTACTTGCGGTCCTTAGTTCAGCTTGTCACGAGACGCCGTTGCAGCAAAGAAGAAAAGCCTAAAAAGAGTGGTCATGGGAATAAGCCAAATACTGCATCACCACTCACTGATCAAGAAATAGAACTTTGCTACGAGAAAGGAATATCAGACAATTCCATCCCAAGGCACTGATAAATACAGTGTGACGCAACAATTGTGTTCATTTTGGACAGAGGCACAATTGAGCAGTACAATCTGCGGTAAATATTTTATATAACGGTTCTCAAATTTTTTTATTCAAGTATCGTCTAACCGCATTATGTTTAAAAATTACCCAATAATAAAATGTTATCTTCTGTCAAAAATAAGATGAAAGCACCTGAATCCATATATGCTAAATACATATATTTGCAAGTTTTTCTTGGGGGCAACAAAATCAAATGGACATGAATTTGAGCCTACTACCCTAAGGAGTTTCGGAAGTTCTATTGACAGTCACCTAACATCAAAAACTAAAATGTCAATCATAAAGGAAGCACAATTTTCTAAAGCCCGTATGGTGCTGAAAAGCAAACAAAAGAAACTGAAAGGTCTATATCTGGTATGGCAAAAAAAAAACCCAACTAGAACTGCCGAGCCACTTCTTGATGTGCATCTTTAAAATATGTACGACGCCATAACATTAAAACATGAAAATCTCGAGCAAGTATACACTCATTGTGGCTGATATGTAATACATATTTTGGAATGCGAACTGGACATAAGATACGCAGTCTACGTTGGGGTGACGTTCAGCTTGAAAAAGACGATCAAACTGATGAGGAATATATAGTCCTGGATATTGAGAGGCAAACTTAAACAAGGACAAGC
>JAFMSR010001978.1:0-24905 GCA_022818135.1 Saxidomus purpurata | reverse complement strand
AATTTAGTGTGAACTTCTTTTCTTTTGTTTTTAGGTTTTAGGGGTAACGTAAATTACACCCATATATTCATGTTGCGGCACGGCTTTTGCAACTGCAACAAGCAGTTTCAGAAACTACAGACCCTGGCGGTCATTTTGATATAATACAAAATGTGGTATTGGGTGCCCCGGTCCCTCTCTCAACACTGCAATGAAGTTGCAGCACTAATGATAGTTGTTTGGGCCTGATGTCTATCTGTTAAAGGTCAAGATACAATCCTCTAGTACATGCTATTACTCTTTCAGATGTTACTGTTATGTAACAGAGGTAGGCTAGTCAAAGTGGATTTGTATTTTTACATTTTGTGTCCGTTTATGTAATTGTTTTAAAAGATAAGACCTCTTCGTAATTAGTTTGTTGTCTTTGAACTTTTACCATATATATGCAGCGTTGGTGCAGATAAAAAATAAAACTCACTTGAGCATATTTATTTATTATTAGTCAGTTGATAAGACAGGTTCTAATGAAAGGTATGAAAATAACAAATAAGTATACAAGAAACTACCTACCAGAGCTGCTACTTTCCCGAGATGTCAACGCTAGTGCATGTGAATGAGGTGTGCCTTTTGAATCAGTTTAAGACAGGACAGATATCTCATATTCTAGAACCATGCACACACCAATTCAATTAGAATACCTGGTAATTTCCAATCATTGCTTTCCTACACATTTATTTGGTTATGCCCCTGAGGGGCACACAGTCAATCATCAAGAGGGCTTAACTATATCTATCAAAGCTTCTATCTTCAGAGCGCTTAATCATATTTATTTTTTAGAACTTGGCAATAAATTATAGGGGACTTCGATTTGAATAACTCAACAGATGTAACACCCGTGCTACTGTAGCCAACTTTCTGTCCGTCCGTTCGTCCGTCTGTCTGTTTGTAAGGCTGAAGGTTAATGGTCATGTTACAGTATGTTCAGTTTTAATCTTCATCTCATATCAAATAAATTATTTGTTCAGGATCAACATTTCTCACGGGATCTATTCCCATCAACACTGATCAAATAGGAAAACAATCTACATGCAAGCTCCAAACAGGTTTGAATTCCTTTTTTTATTACCTATTTGCTTTTGAAGCGAATATCAACAAAACTTGATGTAGATTATACATGTACTTAATAAAGTGTAATCTTTAATTATTCAAATAAAGTGAAAGGCTCCATCCTGTATAGCAGCGGTCGTTGTGGGTGCCCAACGGGATAAACTATATTCACGGTTAAACGAGACGTATACATCATATACGTACACGGCTCGATTAACCGCTCAAACGTGATCAAAATCACAGGACAAGGAGCGGAAAATTAGTCACACCTCCAGTCGGTCATGATTTTTTACGAATCAATGTTGCGTATAAGGCTTTATAGAGGCTCACCAAATGATCATTACGCAAGAGTCTGACCAATAGTTACTGAAAAGAAAAGTTATTTTAAAGTTTACTGTATAGATATATAAGGAAATCAGCCTCACCCACTGACAGCCGTGTTTCTTTCCGATTCAACTTGTCTTGTTGGACTTCGGCGGTGTCAGAAAGATACCAGTACTCCGAAATTATTTCAAAACTGACAAAGGATTTTTGAGGAAACGTTTTTAAAGTTTATTGCATTTTTGCACTAACCAGGACGGGTTAAAAACAATGGGAAAATTTCACATTCCGTAAGTACTTGTATTGTTATTCTCAAATTATTTCAAAAGATGACTTAAAGTTTCTAAGAAAAATTATAAAGTACATTCTAGACATACAATGAATATGGAAATCAACCACATCCCTGTGGCTATGTGTTATGACGAAACAACATGGGTTGAGAGAATTTGGTAGGTAGTCACCCAAGGAACATTTCAGTGAAGCATTTCATTTCAGACGAGAAGAATGTCAAGTTTTCAATACAATGATTTTAGGAAAATTGCCCCAAACGCGGGCGATAATGTACTTTGACAAACCAACATGGGTTACTTGCATTTGGTAAACGGTCAGTCGAGAAACGTTCCTGTGAAATTATTTTGAAATCTGGCTTCTAAGAAGATTTGTGAGATTATGCTTTGGTTTCCAGTGGCAACCAGAGCCCTGCACAATGATGCTCTTCATTCTACGGAATCTGACAGATAATAATGCATGAATAATTGCCATGACGTTTCAAAACAACCGACTCAGTAGTTTTAGAAGAGATAACGTTCAAGGCAAAATGACGACGGACACATGGTGATCGCAAAAGCTCATCATGTGATCCATGTAATCAGGTGATATGTTTCGTAATGAACATATCCGAAGCCAAATTCCTACAGAAATGGCATCTATAACAATACTCTTAGACTTAAACTTCCATAACAACAAAAAAAGAATTGAAGTAAATACCTTTCGCATAATATTTCTGCTCAACATAGACCTAAATTCTAAATATGTTGTGCCTGTATATTTAGTACAGCAGATATATGACGGCTAACTTTGAGCAGAAATATTATGTGAAATGTATTTATTTAAATTTTGATTTTACTAGTATAAAGATTACGAAACTATGAATGAGAAAATGTGCACTTTGCACCTTGATAATAAATGCCAATGTATATTGTACTTCTTTCTTATAGTACCGTAAAGTAACGTTAATTACACTGCTTCATATGACAGATTTATTCACTTTATAACATGTGTTGATGTTCATTATTTCGACAATGTTATATATCAACATTTTTTTATGATTTAAGCAGCTGACGTCAATGTTGTCATATTTCTGAATATTATGTTATCAAAAGTAACGTATTATCACATGGCTTTAGTATAAACTACATGTTTTATGGATTCTGAGCTGTGTTCATTAGAAAGAAAATGTGTGACCTACTAGGTTATATCATTGTTCAGTACCACTATTGAAACTTAATCATAAAAAATGATAAAATCTACATGAAATTTTTGTAACGTAGGGTCATGTAAACTACATGGCATTCGTATGTATTACTAATTTGAATGATCAGAATGGTAAATATCAATAGTACAAATGAAAATCCATTGTACTTATTAATCCCATACTTAGCTGTGAAAATTGTCAGCATATTTTATACAATTTTCAATTCAATTATACGTGGATAAAGTTCTGTGAATTATTGCTCTTTTGAATTATTCATACATGTAGTGTACATTTGTATACTTCAATGTTTTAGGCGGACCATTTATTAGCAATAACTGACTTAAGATCAATGAAAGTTCACGTAAGTGAAAAATAACAAACGCAGTTGGAAATATCACCGGCATGTTGTACCGTGATTGATCTTAGGCTGGAATTTCTTGTAATTTCTTACAGATTCTCGAAAAGCAAATGCCACCATCAGTTTGTAGCACCCATATGCATTGATCTTATTTCTACTGTGTCCTCGATATATCAGTGGTTAGGGTGTTCGCCTCAGGAACGGGAGGTCAAGGGTTCGAATCCCACACCGAGCACAAGGCGTGTGCTTGGAAAAAGACACTGATGCCAGAGATGCCTCCGTTCATCCAGCTGTATCAAAACTCGCTGATTCTCTTTCGCGAGCGTGATAACAATCGGAATAAGTGTTCGAAAGTTATACTGTTACAATAAGCTATGGAGCTTTCTTCGTAAACGAACTAACATTAATTCGTGTAAAGTACCATCGAAATTACAGAAATGAATATATACATGTAAATGCAATTCTTAACATAAAATGGGATATAATAGAAGGTAACATAACAAATGAAAACATTATTATGATATTATTCAAAATAACAATTACATTATTTTTAGAATTACAAAGAAATTTGGACGGGAAATAAATTATACGGCCCTATTATCAGATCAAAAACCGATAACTATCTAAATGATCAATGACAATGAAAGACGGCAAAATAAATATAAAAGGGGGAAATTATGTTCAAAAAAGGACTAAAGCATGTTCATATTTGTCGGAATATACTTTTTGGCAAATGATATTTAATTGGATGAAGAAGAGAAAATAACAGGCGAGGGTTTAACGACTGAAAATAAATGATTTCAAGCGCTTACAGAAATGCGAAATAAAAATCATTCAATTACAAAATAGCATCAGAGGCGATTGTAAATAGGTAAAAATGTGTTTTGGCACATAAACAAGTCATTTTCACAAACAGGATTTGTAAAGAGGAAGGCATATAAGAGTAAACGTACGCAAAACATTTGAAACTATTGAATTTTTAAAAGAAACTGCTCGGCCAAGTCTACTTTTTTACTGATTTTGAAAAGCCCCCGACAGCCTAGATCACGAATCAATGATTAGCTGCTTAAAATAATTTCAATTTTAGGAACTCATTTTTACGTGGGTAAGCATTTTTATAAAATATATCTACTATTGTATTGGATAACGGTCATTTTTCTGAACCTTACCGACAGCGATGCCTTTTATCGCCGTGCTTTCTTATTCTTTGTAAAGAATTGTTAACAAATGACATTGCTATTAAAGATAAGGTTATAAAGAGCATAAGAAATAACGATAAAGAAATCAAATAATTAAATTTTGCGGGTGGTGTATTTTTTACAGTACTGGTGCTAAAGCATCATTTGAAAATATTTGAAAATTTAGTACAAGTAATAACAAATCTTTTTTTGTCATTTATTTCCATTGTATAACCTTATACTAAATAACAATAGTAATAACAAATCTGGTCTCAAACAAAATAGTGATAAATCCGTTGTTCTGCGAATCGAATCACTAAGAAATACAAATTAAGCATATTGTCATGATAAGAAGTTTACTTGGACGTAAGAAAGTGAGAAAACAATAGGTATGTTTTTGT
Source organism: Saxidomus purpurata (assembly GCA_022818135.1). Classification (NCBI taxonomy): domain Eukaryota; kingdom Metazoa; phylum Mollusca; class Bivalvia; order Venerida; family Veneridae; genus Saxidomus; species Saxidomus purpurata. The sequence continues at coordinate 20,087 of JAFMSR010001978.1, read as the reverse complement.
ACCAATAATCCACAACAAAAAATCACATTAAACTTAGACCCAAAACTTAAAAGCTTTAAGGACTGTTACCGGTAAGCAATGACAACACAGAAAAGCTTAGTAACAACTATTAAATCATTCGCACTATCAAAACTAGTCAATCCATTATCACTACTACAAAATCTACAGACTAACATTTTAAAAGACATAAGTAAAACTGTACTATGTATAATTTTATATGGTAAGGTAAACAAGATAAAATCAAACGAGACTGAGGAGGTTTAAAGAAGACATAAAAAATATTTCTATTCAATAAAATTGTGTTGGATAGAGAGACAAATTAACGCAAATAATAACGGTGTATGAAAAATATTCTATGAGAATAAAGTAAAACAATGCGTAGGTCACTTTATTTTTTATTTGCAATATCATCGTAAAGGAGAAATATTCCAAGGAAATAGTTTCTTTTCCGAAATATTAAAAGCGTGGTATATAATAAAGCCATCCGGGCAAAAAGTAGTCGGAAAGCATAAAATTTGGAATAATTCTAAAGTAAAAATACAGAATAAAATTGTTTATTATGAGCACTGGAACAAAAATGATAAAAACAAATAGAACCTTTTTTTGATTACAGAGAAAAAGAGTTCTGCACCTTACAACTCTCCGAGAGAACAATACCTACTGGAAAAACTAAAAACATCAAAACAGCCGAATAAAATGTTGTACTCAGTACAGACGCAACAAATGTAAAAACATGGGGAACTAGTTTTCAAAAACTGGATTTAGACTGGCATAAAGTTTATTGTCAATTTTTCAAAACCACCTTTGTTACAGAAATAGGATATTTCTAGTACAAATTTGTATGCGCTTAGTCCGAAAATGCTGATGTATTCAAATGTAAATTGATACCTTCAAATCTGTGTGATCTTAGCATGTATGGTAAGACAACTGAACTTTTATACTGGAAATGTAGACAAACTCAACATTTATGGAATCAATTAGACAACTTTTTTAATTATAAAGTCTCAAGATTTTACCATAAGAATAGAAGATTCCTACTCCGGTATAAACGAAAGAAATGTGCATGCTAAAAACTGCATTGTAAGCAAAACACAGATATAAATGATCTTGAAAAAGTAAAGCCTTGATAACTAACAAACTAAGCATAACGAAAACTAAATTTTTAGACTGACCAATTATAAAGAAATGACAGTTAAATCTAAAACAGCCAGAGTCTTACAGTCTCTTCCGAAATGATTTTTTATATTATAACATCAATTGAAACATATGGAAACGTTCGATTCTGTTCTCAATATTGCTTATATTTACACCATTTTAGTATACAAGTATATGAGGCCGTTTTGACAAAAAACATCACTTGACTTTATGTATAAAGTATCATGTAAGAGTGAGTAGGACAGATAAAACATTATTTCCAAGACTGAAGTAACAAAGCATGCTATCGTTGATTTTATACAATTAATTGATTTAAAAATCGATAACATTACAAACATTTACCTTTGTATACACAAATCAGTCCAGTAATAAACTTTAAGTACGTTATGTACATCATGTAAGCATTGTTATGTATCCATAAATCTGGAACTTTTTGCTGCTGCAATATTTTATATAGATGCTATCACAGTACCTATCGTTGGTATAATGTGGCTGTCAAGCACATCAGTTTACTGTGTGGAATTACTGCCAGCATTCTACAAGACGACTGTTAGAGAGTATTCGCTCCTCTTAATTGTGGCAAATGTTTGACTGGACATTTAGCTGTTCACCCTCGGTTTTTATCCTTGCCATTTTGCTGTTTGTTGAATGTTGAAGGCCAATACCATCACAGACTACCGCGAGCGTTATTTCGGCGAGGAAATTCTTTTTAAAAGAACAACTCTAAATCTGGATCATGATTATAGTACAAACTGAGGTATAATATTTCAAAATCTCTGCCAGTTTACATCAGACTAATACTGTAACCAAAGTACTCACTTTCCGATTTCAATTCGCATAGCAGTGTATATAACTGATACCGCTGGGCACCCACAACGACTGTTGCTACAGTAAAAAGATAAGGCGTATGGAGCTTTTCGTCTCGTTTAAATAACTGGATATTTCTCAAAATCAAAGCAATTTTTTTCAGGTCGATTTTCGTTTCAGAAACGAGAAAGCTGCTTAGCTTTATAATCCTACCTAAATTTGAACATTGATAGCATCCATACTTGTGTAGTTTTGACCATTTAAGTTGAAAACAACAGTCATCATCGGCTTACAACACCTTACAATATTGCGGTATTCCGCAGGGTTAATACACGATAAATAGTTATTACTATTATCATTTATACTATTATCAGTTACTATTATTAATGACTGATATTAGATAAACGAATAAAGCTGGAATTAAGTAGTTGCAGTATTATGTAATCGTTTCACGGGTTTTTGTCGTGTACATCTGTATTTTCACTCTATATGTCACCTGCAAATTGGGAACATATCAAGATGTTTACGGCAAAATTCGTACAGCTAATAATATATGGTCAAAGGCTTGATGTGCTTAAACTCTAACATACGTTTTGTCAAATACATGTTTAATAGTTTATTTCAGTCTCATTCATTTGCATAATACACATTTATAAAATTCATGCATAAAAAAAATCATAGATAATATCAAGCAGATGACCATTCTATAATAGAATTATAAGAGACTATAAGCATAATAAATTACAAATAATCACAGTTACTATATTCAATTTACACCTAAAACGAATGTCATCTAGATTAAATACATTACAAGGTGATTAGCAGTTTATCGATTTCTTTTGAAAAGCTTGGTATTTGACGTTTGGAGTAATATTTTCCAGAGTGTAACTACGCGATGTTCTGGACTAGTTTTATATAATTCTGTGTTGTTTGTATACACGGGTAAGCTAAAATGTGACATTATGGAAAAAGAGTAGACCGTCATTAATGCATTCTGGCATTTATGACTGGGTTTATCATTTTATAGATCTAGATTTCTCTATAAATGTTATTTTTTTAATGTAGCTGCTAGTTGTCACGGAAAATGTCAGACAATTTAACAGCTATACCAAATGTTATATAAAGGTTCATGAATGTCTATAGAGATATGAATTAGTCATGTTATTCTATCTAAAAGAACAAGGGGAACACTTTAACTTATTAGCTATTTAAACCCTAAATAGTAGTTTCTGTCATGAGGTTCAGATCGAAATATACGTCATAGAGGGTAACTGTTTTGTCGGGAGCGAGGCCCTGCTGAGTTCCCGCAAAACAGTTAATTGAGGTAACGGATATTTCCGTCTGAACCAAGTGCCTCATGATTGAAACTGTTTCTTGCATACCGTCTTGCAGTCTAAAAAGATTTGAAATTCTTATTTCAAGCTTATCGAAATGATGAATGTTCATATAAAATAAACGAAATTCACACGTTGTGTTTCGGAAAGTTACGTCGCATTGTTTATAACGTTACGTCACAAGCAATTCACGAGAGTCGTCTGGCATAGGAGGGGTGCCAGACCGGTTTTCCCGGCATGGGCAAAATAACCGGAATAATAGTTTCTGTCATGAGCACGAGATTCAGATCGAAATATCCGCCACCGAGGGTAACTGTTACGCTGCCGAGTTCCTGTAAAACAGTTACCCGAGGTGAAGGATTAATAGTTTCCGTCATGCGCACGAGGTTCAGATCGAAATATCCGTCATAGAGGGTAACTGTTTTGGCGGGAACGAGGCTCTGCCGAGTTCCTGCAAAAAAGTTACCCGATGTAACGGATATTTCCATCTGAGCCAAGTGTCTCGTGACGGAAACTTTTTCTTGCATACCGTCTTGCACATAAAGTAAATGCAAATGCAAACTTATCAAAATGATGAATTTTCATGAAAAACAAACGATTTTCCGACGCTGTGTTTAGGTAAGTGACGTCACAATGTTTATAACGTTACGTGATAAGTAATTCACGAGAGTCGTCTGGCATAGAAGGGGTTCCAGACCGGTTTTTCCGACATGAGCAAAATCACCGGAAATGCCGATCCGATATGCAAGAAATTTCCATCTGAGCCAAGTGTAGTTTTCTTGCATACCGTCTTGCACTTTAAAGTAGATTTCTTAATGCAAACTCACTATAACGTTACGTCATAAGTCATCCATGAAAGTCGTCTGGCATAGGAGGGGTGCCAAACCGGTTTTTCCGGCATGGGCAAAATCACCGGAAATGCCGATCCGATATGCAAGAAATACCGATCCGATATGCAAGAATAACTTTGTCGGGCTCGATGTTCGCCCTCATAGCAATAACAACGTTTGACTTTAACAGTGAAAAAATGAGTAAATATACGACTATCAGTGCTCTGTAGACTGTAACAGCTAGATATATACGTCCTTTAAAAATAAATGTAGGTTTTTTCCTAGACTAAAAATTGTTATATACTGCACTACATGTTGTTCTAACCGTGCATGTACACGATGCCAAAACAAATCTGATCTTTTCTTTTATCATAGACTACCGGTAAACACATTGAATATGAACGTTAGAGAACTAAAATTTGCTAAACTGTTGATCTCATTCCAATGCACTCTAAAATGTAAACTAGAGTATGAAATGGTATAGATCTACACCATCGTATTAGTGCTTTGTAAGTATTTATATTTTAAATATAGATTTTTATGAGGCAGGTCAAGTCAACAGACGTGTTATTTCGGATACATTATAAGCCGAGTGTGTGGAAGATAGAAGAACATCCTGATAGAATTGCCAGAAACTGTCCTAAAGGTTACGACATATAATATTGAAACGCTTTCTCGTGTAGACCTCCGCCATCAAAACAATGACTGGTTTAAAATGCAGCAGAAGTAGGAATAAACCAAAATGTGTAAGATCTGTTAAAAACAAGGTTATTTAAAACTGCTTGCAGACATTTTGTCATTAAATCCCGAGAATATGAGAAAAAAGGGCTACTTAATTTCATCTTTTCTTGTTTGAATTCATACATTGAAAAAACGTTTTCACAACAGTACTTCTAAAACCCTGCAAAAATAATCACGACATCATAACGTTTATGCAGCAAAAAGTTTTACCAGAGTCGATATTTAATTATTTACCATTAGTAGTTGTTCTTTGTTAAAAACATGTTTCTATAGCATAATTGAGATGTAAATCAGAGTGAAATATCAAAGCGAAATGAAAGCTTGTCCAGACAAAACATAAAACTTAAATAGGCTTTCGCACACTTGTAGTAAAGAGTTGGTTACCTTATACACACATAAATCAGTATGTTCATACAAAATATGACTCATTACTGCTTTTCGTCCATGTTGAAAATTTGTTTCTCTTCACCGGTAAAGGTGGAATTCCACGGTTCAAAGACTCAGAACATTGCGCTTCCGGTAAAGGTGGAATTCCACGGTTCAAAGACTCAGAACATTGCGCTTCCTTGATTTTGTGGTCATCTTGGTCAGCTGTAGTCATTTTCGTCAAAGATCTTGATCGAGAAATATCCGTGATTGATTGATCTGACCATGTCGGTTTCTTGGGCAATTTTGGTTTACTTTTGCTTGATATGGTAAGTGTCGCCTCTACACCTGACTCGGAAGCCTTTAAGCCCGCTTGTTGAGATTCACTGCGTGTTCTATGATGCAATAGGGCTGTAGTTGAATCTAACTGGGATTCATGTAAAGGTAACCAGTTCTCTGGTAAGACGGTTGATGTATGATGTCTGTGTAAGTTTTCGGTATCGTCGGCACCATCTATTGCTGTTGTCACGTGATTTGAGGACTGCAACAACATACAATTCCAAAAACAATAATACAAAAATGAAGTTAATCTTTGTTTTAAACGCTACGTTTCATCAACTGTAAGACCAGTTGCACTTTATGAAGTTACAAAAGGGTTACTAGTATGATATAGGTCTAGATTACAGGAATATACAATCTTATTACTGCGCGTAACGCCCCCTTGTAACATATTAAAACATCGGACGTTTTATATTTCTAAGATATATTTAGAAATAAGTTCATTTAACACATGTGCTCGTATTCATACCTTCAAATTATGGCTCATGAAATCATCTGCTATAGTTTCAGAATGTCTACACCTTGGGTCTGGTGTCAATCTTTCTGGGAATGTTTGCGACACAAACGGATTTTCAGCTGAAGGCCCCAATACAGGTTCGCATGTGCAAATAAACTTTCCGTCGTTCTGTGTTAACATTTCCTGAATCCCTTTCATCAAATGTGTGAACATGTTAATGCCGGACAGTGCATTTAACAATTTCTGGTGGGCTAACTCAGCTTTTTGATGGTTGAGACAGTTGAGAGAATGAAATATTGTCTTCCACAGAGAACCTTGTAACCCTACTGGAGCATCTGAATGAACGATTCTGCTGTATGTTCCATCGTCTATAACTTGTATTGCCCATAGACTGTCAGCTATATGTTTTACATTAATGTGTCTTTCTAGACTGCACATGACACACATTTTCCCTTTTACACCATCAAGCTTGTAACATTCGAATGTTCTGGTTATCTTTGCAGCGATATCTTCATTTTGCTGTTCAATGTGTTTCATAAATGCCACAAGAACTTGAATATTCCGGGATTTAATGAAGCCCAGAAGAGCTCTAATCTGGTCTTTCTTGTCGCAAAGTTTCTTCACAGATGAACATTCGACCTCGGTAATACATTCCTCTTTTAGAAGGCAATCTATCACTTTACTCTCGTGAAAGTCCAAGCCACAAACTAGGTCCTCGATGTGAAACTGCAGAGCGTTTGCTAGAGACTCTCTGTCATCGACTGCATAAACTGAAAAGTATTTCAAAATCAATCTTCACATTTGCGAATATCTGTTGTTATTGAATGATGCGTGATTGCAATTTCAAGTAGATCTATATTAATTCGTCATATCGGTTAATTAATTCAAAACAAAAGAAGTCAAAACACTCCAAAATGCTACGCGTTTCCGCGTTTATTAATAGAGTCCTCATCAGGAGGAAAACAAACCGTCATTGTTAAGACAGTACAATTATGCTCGTGACTTTGACATAATGTTAATTGCATATATTGAAGCTGATCTATTCCGTTGGTCGTTGCAAAGTCAAAATATCGCAAGTTTATTTTTCTTACTTTTCAGAGGGAACGAAACCCCAATTTTTCGATTTGTGAAATGATATTAAGATAAGTATGTTAAACAATAGAAATGTTTTCAAACACGTAACTGTATCTTAATCGCAGACATGTGTACAATTCCTATTTAAGAAACAAATATGTCCAAGTGATTTGAAAAAAGTTATAATGTCATATACCGTGAGTTATTTTTAATGTTGAATTTTAAGGCAAAGAAAGTTGTATCTCGTGTTGATATATGTCATCCTGTCTAACGATGTTTTAACTGTTATAAGAATGTATATTCAGAAAATAAATATGTGCAAAGTCACAATATTTAAAAGTAGTGCGCCTACACCTTTGCAATTCCTTGATGTCAGAAATCTACTTGCGACATTTTGACTTTGCAATGACGACACTTGACTTACACATTTTGATAGTGTATTCCCTAAGTTTGAAATAATTGTTTCTTGTCTCAAAATTACTTGATTAGTCTACACCCGTATTGAAAGTTTATGATATTTTCGTCTTATTCTGATGGAAACAGCATAGTATTACTGTAGTAAAGTTTCATTTTTTCAATGGTCATTATTGTAGGAATTCCAAAAAGTTTAAGACCTAGATTATATCACGTAAAGACTTGTGAAAAGTTGTACAGGTTTGTACATTTAATCAAAGTGTCTTTATTGTTAGAGGCAGAAACATTTTCTCACCTCTAGACTGTGAATAGATTTTTTGTCTCGGCGTTACAAAGACAACTTTATCACTGGATGAATCAGTGTTGCTGAAACGTATAGGCTGCCTCGGTGTTGTATGTATCGACGCTGGTGCATCTGTGTCTTTATTTCTACTCTGTGCAATCGGTTTCTGTTCATTCGTCATTTGTTCTTCATCTTGTATATATGGAATCTCAGATTCCAATTCAGTTTCGGTGTTTGTATTGTCATTAGCTGTGCTAATGTTTACTATACTCGCTACAGATGAATCCACACGAGTGCCAACTGTATCTATACATAGATAATGTGGTTCATTCAATGAGACCAATTTTGAGTTACACTCATCTGGAGCAAGACTATGGTTAAGGTTCCCAACACATCCCGTCTGGCAAGAAATATCTGCGCGATCAGCAATGATTCCCATTCTACTTCTCAACAACTCTATCTCCGCGAGAATTTTTGAAAGACTGTCTCTGATTGGTTCAGCAAACTCCTTTATCTCTTTCCTTATAAAGTCTCTCAGGTGTTTTGCATCTGTCTAAATTACAAACATGGAACATATTGTCAATAGATAGCCACTTTCAAGTACTGAGATCTCATTGAAATAAATCTTACTAAGATCAACTGAAATATATACTGCTAACTGAGATCTGGGCTAATTTAAGTCTAACTGAATTAAATCTTGCTACCGGATCTAGATCTTGCATTGATATGAAATTTAAAGAACATTGGATAAAAATACATAGTTACATTGTCGTAAACAGGATCATCGTGTTTTACGGAATCTTACTTTGAGCTCTTTCGTTTCGGTCAAGATTAGACTCATAAGGTACACTGCATTCAATGCATGTCTGCTTGGCCTAAACCTTTATTCACCATACTTTTCAGGTATTGTGCAAGTCTGTGTCATTATATAAACATAGGTACAAAGTACAATATAGAGCACACAATATATGTTCATTATAAACATACAAGTTTTAAATACCTTTACATTGATCATACTACTACAACTGTCGATATAACAAACGTATATCTATAAATTACTACCGAACCGGCTTTTGTTTATTTAAACGTTCATGGCATTTATTCTGATTTATGATAAGGGTCATGAAATACGTTTTCGACTGATCAGATATTTCGTAAACATTGCGCATTCAAAACCTGCGTGTGCAGTTTTTGATATTTATCAGATGAGCCGCGTATATTGTCATTTCATATAGTTTGATGCTCTGGGCCGAGCGTTAGATGTTGTTTTTAGATGACTGTTCTTATTTCCCGTAACTTAAGATATAAGTTCACGTAAGATAAACTAATGTCATATTAAGCGGCTACAAGAACTGCCATAAAGACGCAAGCATACTTTTACACCAGCAGAAAAATAAACTTACCAAACTATCGACAGAAGAAAATGTACTGCCAGGACATGGTGGTGGTGTGCTTGCTGACATGTCTAAATACGTGTCTTCATCGGCAAGTGCACAGTCCTGGTCGTACAGCTGATTGGCGAAACCTCTGCCCTCTATGGCCCCGGTTACATCGTTGGCGTACTCAACTGACTCACCAATGTTTTGTTTAACTGCCGCTTTAGTTCTTTGTCCGCTGTTCATCATGACTTGCTTTTTCTGCAAAATGAAACGTTTTCACAGGCGTTGTCCGGGCACAGTTTGCATTCAAGATGTTTTCATATCAGCTAGCATTACATGTAGTAACCTAAGATAGGTTTCAGGTTCATTGTTTATTATAGTCTCATCCATATACATACAATACAAATTATAAAATTAGTATATGGCTCTTCTTTACAAAATTGTAAGACTATCTGATATCACACATATGCACTTAAAACATTTATTTTCTCCAAATTTGAAGAGCATTTAGATAATAAAAAGTCCCTTTAAACTTAAGCAAAATGTACCGTAGAGATGTCGAATTGTCCAGAGACAGTACAATAAATAGAAAGATAAATAGATGGATTCATTGTATCACATACATTATATCCCATACATTGTATTGCACTTGAAAGTTTACCTTATACTAAAGACGACACCAAATGGAATTTTAACAATTACATGAAGAAATGGCATATACATTCAGCTGTTAATGATACTATTCCAGCTTCACACAGAAAATTCCAGTAGACCTTCTGGGATCTCTACTTAAAATTTCTAAGACCTTAAAATTCAACCAGCTATAGAACTATTTATATGATATGCATTATGTTGCGTTCATACGGTGATGAAATGTATAATCTCAATTTGAACAACTGTCCGTGTATAACGTATGTAAGTTGATAAAGATTGAACTTGAGCGAAATACTACTGGGCCTTAATTGAACAAAGAAACTGATCAAAACTAATGGATAAGGTAAGCTGAAATAAACGAATTTTAAACAACTATATACCTTTTTCGAAACAATGGTGTCTCGGCTGTATAAAGATGTTCTTATTGATATCAATGTCAAGAATTGATGCCTATTGCTTTAATTAGAATTCGGATATCTAAATGTTTATTATCCATACAGTTGAAGAAATAGTATACAAAACTGTACCTTCACAATCCTATTTATACCTTCCACAATGCATTCACTGTTAAAACGATTTTAAATTAGCAACAAATAAATTAAATCAAGTTTTGTACATCAAAAATTTGCATAAAGTATGTCCCATATTACTAACAAAAGATTCGAAGATTTTTGTTTTCAAATTACAAACGGAACAAGTCTGTATAATAAACAGACCAAGAGTTTAACAAATTTACCACAATATTCTTCCTTGTTTCGTATCGATTCACCAATTTAAAGGCAATCTTTATAAAGAAAAGAATATATGGGATAGGATATGGTTTAGATCTTAACGATAACCCGAGTGTCATGATATGATATTGTATACCAAATAGTTTATTTCGAATACGGCTATAAAGAAACGAAAAGTATAATTACTTTACACGATATAACACCTGTCGTTGCGCGTGTGTGTGGGTTTGTTGTTTTTTTAACTTTTCCATAACAAGTTGTCAGTTATCCTCGACACTATGGCTCGATTGCGAGTTCTCTCTGTTAGTTATATAAATCACTGTAACTACAGAAAACACCGCTTATAACGAACTCATTGGGACCTATCCAATTTGTGTCTTATATCCGGAGTTCTTTATATCCGAATATCGAACAAATTCCTCTTATACGATGTATAGATATCGAACAAAAATGTATAACGAACAAGTATTTTTGAAGCCAAATGTAATATAATTAGTACCTTCAAGTATGTTGTTTTATTTACCTACCTCCTATTGAAGATCTATAAATATCTATACTGTTTCTCTTCGTTCAGTGTTTAAAATTATGAGCGTAAGTAATTATACTTTCTTGACCAGTGCAAAACGGTAAACATTTCGAGTAACATATTTGATATGAAAAACAAGGATTAGATTTGTTTTCCTGATGTGCATGTCACGGTACGGACTTAACCACAATAGGGGACAAAATGTGTAAGCGGTCGGAGCTCCGTCTGGAGAGAGCACTTGAACAGTAAGCGAAGGGTACCAGGTTCGCGTCCCGGTCAGGGTGCACATTTTGCTCACCCTGTGCCTTCTTACTGCATAAAGATGAAACTTTACAGGAATTTTTACTATGAAATCTAGCTACCCATCTCTTTCACATACTCAAAATCGCGCCGACCATTTTTTTAAAAGACAGTTCTTGTTTCATTCTTGCATATTTTTAAAACATGCAGTTCTTATATATAATTATCTTTTAATTATGTGAATCATCATTTATCAACATTCGTCTACTGTAATAATAGTTATACAGTAGCTGATTGTGAGAATAAAAGCAAGTCTATTGCTGACAATGAGCACTACAGTGAATACACAGGTCTATCTAGCTTCTCGCATTCCATTTCATTTGTCTTTAAGATCTCGTAGATGACGTACGACGGACATCACAAACGCTCACCATTTAGCACTAATGGTGAGCTCAACATGGTCGGGGTGTCATGCGGTTTTATAACTTCAACTTACAGCAGACGAAATGGCAGAATCACGGGAAACAGAAATAATTCCGATTGCAAGTTGACTTCTACTCTTTTGCATTTTGCTTTTGTAACAAAGGATGGCGAAAATTTTTCCTACTTGATTTTACACTTTAAAGGCCCAAAAAATCAGTCTGATCAGTCGTGGTCCTTGTCAATATTTAGTCCCCGCCACTTCTCTACGAGAAATAATAACTGAAAACATCAAGCGGGGTAAGCACAGAAAATCACACACACCGTAATAGTCACAAATACAGTCAAAGACACTGTATGCACATGTTGTAACGTGAAGTGGATGGGGTAGTTAAAAGGATGAGTTATGAACCATTTAAGAACTGCAACCGTTACCTTTATTTTGACATTCACGGTCCAAAACTTAAAACAAAAATTTAACCATATAATAGCCTTGATCTTGTCAAGTTCTTGGTGGTCCAGTGTGACATTTACTACATGTAACCATAAATGTATTGGTAGAAAGTTATTGAAATTTACCAAGGATTCATACGTGCAAATGGCGAAGTCAGTATATCAGTTTTAATACTGATCTGTAAAAGGAAAACAGAATGCAAGTTCTTTCAATAAATTTATTCAATGATTTAACGCAAATATTGCACAATATTCAACATTTTATCAGAAAGATGGGCTTGGCATAAAAGTAAGAATTCAAACAGCAACGAGTGTGCCTTGCATACTAGTTCATACAAACTGACGCTATGTCATACGCTAATAAACATGTAGCAAAACAAACAAGAGGGCCATGATGGCTCTATATCAATCAGCTGAGTACCATTGCCCTCCATGCCAAGGTAAAAAAGTCATAAACACTCCCCATAAACATCCAGAAGGATATGAACTCACACATTGATATGTGCAAAAGAAAATAAAAAAATTCTACCAGTTTGTTAAAAACATGTCCGTACAAGTTTTTGACAACACACTTTGTATTTTTAGTAGCAGTGATCTTTTTTTTAGAACTGTGAAAACCACAGATTTGTGAAACTATTTTAAAAATTGGGCCAATCATTTCAAACTGTATTTTTTAGTTTTCCCCATAATATTATAGTCTAAGTAAACATGCGACACCCAGGGCGTGATCAATTTTGACCCAAAGGAGAAGATTTGGATGATTTTTCAAAATGTACCTATATAACTCCATGTAAAAGAAGTGAACCCCAACCCTTGGGCATGGAAAATTAAGACCACAAGGGTTTGATTTGAACAATTTTGAGAGAGGACCACTAGACAATATTACCTATCTCTGATCTGAGCCTAGCTTTCTTTGACATGAAGATTGCTAAGATTTTCATTGTATTTACATACATGTACATTAAACCCCCAAGGGCAGGGCAAATTTAGACCTCAGTAGCACCTACTGCCACAGGCTTCCATAATATCAATCCCCCCACCTGCCAGGGACTTCCATCCTATCTATGAAACCACCTGCCTCCATGCTATCAATGCTACTACCTGCCAGGGACTTCCATGCTACCAATGACAACATCTACCAGGAGCTTCCATGCTTTTAATGACACCACCTGCCATTTGGCTACAATGTTATCAATGACAACACCTATCATGGCTTCCATACTACCAATGATATAAGACAACAAGAGTGCCAAACTGTCACAAAACACGTCCATCACAGAGGAATAACTCATTCTCCCACAGTTCATAGGTTTTGTAAAGCCTGTTTGAACTATAGACAAGGCTAGTTCACCTGTTTGAAATAGGGAGCTGAGAAGGCTAATTTCATTATTTTTCGATAATTGAAGAGCCATAATCCAAGTGCCTTGGGTGATTTTGCTAGTTATCTAACTTGGCCTAGACATTATGCCTACAAATATTTTTGAGAACTATTTGACGTATACAGCAGACAAGGCTTATTTGGCCAATTTTGAATAATTCAAGGGCCATAATCTAAAATGGCATGGGGCAATTTGGCTTGTTATCGAACTTAGCCGAGACATGCCCACAAACATGTTCAGCAAGTATGGTGAAGATCTAATGAAAACTGTTCGACTTAGAGAGCGGACAAAGTGTGGACGTCGTCTACCCGCTTCAGGTGTTTCCATAATACGTCCCTTCCGGCGTATCAAAATTCTTTTAAGCTATACATGTACTTATTAAATAGGCATGCAAAGTGACATGTGAATGATTCCTACAAAGCACCTAACCACAGATTGTTTAGTGGTGGTATAATATGGTTTAAGTTAACTAATGCAAGCCTTTGCAGTCTAGTGGTTATGTTGTTTGCTTAAAAACCCACACACCCTGAGTTCAATACCAGATCAGGCCACATGGCGTGTGTTTTTAATCGTGCCATGCTTCATGTGCTTCCATCCATCAACATATACATTGGAAACAGTGGCACAAGTAAACCTTACTAATTAGTACAAGATGAGAAAATATGTACGGCAATCACTTATCAGGCTAAAATAAATAAAGTATAAAATAAAATTCTTTATATTATATAACAATTTGTAATTAGCAGTTTTACTTTGACAGATTTTTGAGAAAATGTTTACTTAAACGTGCATGCAAAAACTTCGGTCTTTCACTTATTAACAAATAAAGCAACAATCAGTCAAAAAAATAATTTACACAAGAAACTGTTCTTACATCTTTGCAAGAAGTACATTGATTCATTGTCATCTATATCATTTAGTGACAAATTACATAGCATTTCAACAGCATTATCGTATTTTACTGATTTAGAGTAAAATAATGTGGTATCATATAAATGTTGGTTTCGGTGTAAGATCACGTTATAATTTCACCGAGTGGGCACCAAAAGTGATTTTTCGGGAGTGTGGGCGGGCATGAAAATAACAACTTGTTAACGGACATAAACGCAATACCAACAATTTTTCGTTTATTTTATGGTTAAAACTCTACTTTTATTGATTTTCTATAAAATATAGAAAATCGGAGGAAACGTCATCAGAAAACATAGCAAAAGGCGTACATTTTACGACGTCATCGTCGATGGTTTATCATTTAGTTTTTGGCGAAATCGGGTACATTAGATTGAAACAGTGAAAGGGGGGGGGATAAAAGGTATCCACTGTTTCAAAACTGTGGATTATCACTTTTATTTCACTGAGAAAACTCTATAATTCACTGAAAAACATAAAATAAACTGGTATAAATGTCATTTGGTAAATATTTCACATTATATGTATACACAATAAATCAATTTGTTAAATGTATGCTATTACATAATAACTTAGCAAATACAAGATGTTAAAGCAAATACAACATAAACTAGGACATCCTCATTTCAATTTCAAAGCCTTTTATCTAGCCAACATAATGTTTTAAATACATATGAAAAATAGGAAGAATGTGTTTTGAAATACTTTTTGAAATAGATCTTTTCATAACTGTGACATCACGGAAATCATGTGCAAATATTGTCATTTATGAAAAAATATTAAAGCATTGAGTTAAAACTGTTAAGAGACCTTATACATTGAAGGTAAAATTCAAACACTGAGATCAATTATGATCTTACTAAATTTCTGCAACAGACTTAGCAAACTTTCAATTTAGACAGTACCTTTAATCATTGAAAGTAATACTCAATGAAAAGTTACAGACTCAATAGAAAACAGCAGAGATCACATAGATGTACAAGCTGATCATGATCTGCACTGTTTACAATGGTGGGATTGCTTGACATGTACAAGGTTACAGTTAAGGTAACAAGTGTACTTTTTTCTACATTGACTGACTTTAACTTCCATACTTTTATAGTACTGTGCACTGGCTTAAAGCCTGCAAATCAAAATACAATCAAATAATTGTAGATTCTATGAATAACTGGACATGTTGTTTTTTTTAAAAACACATGTTTCACCCACTGAACAGCCTGTACAAGTCACTGTGACATTGACCTTTGGTCTACTGACCCTGAAACCAACAGGGATCATCTACTCAGTAAGACCAACATCATATGAAGTTTGAAGACTGTGGGTCAAATAGATCTAAAGATATTGAGTGGAAACAGTATTCAAAGTTCTGGTATCTGTGACCTTGATCGTTGACCCGCTGACCCCCAAGACAATAGGGATCATCTACTCAGTAAGCTCTATGGCAGTTTAAACAATAAAATACACAGAAATACATACAGAAATGAAAACCATTTTTTCAAAATATATTTTGATTATACTATATCACAGGCAGTCTATGTTAGGTTAATAAAACAAACTGTAAGTTTCCCAGGTCTAACAACATTTATCCTGTACCAATTTTATTTTTTTAATCACATGAAATACTTGTAAACTGCACCAAACAGGTATACTAACACTATACAATATAATATTTAAGAAATACTGAATGTGGCCTCTTGTATCAAGTCAACATGGAAAATTATTTTTGTATGTTTGTCAGAATTAACACCCACATCATTTTTACATGGGGACAGTTTAGCTAAGCATTGTTCCAGGAAAGGACAAGTTCTAGAACCTTATCCTCCAGAAGGAAGTGCTAACTTTCTCACATAAAGAGACATGGTTGGTAGCAGGGCTCAAAGCCATGACCTTCAATCAGTGACAGATTACAGTGATCTCAAGTCAGCAACAATACCACACAACCTGACACAATTATCTTCATGGTCTAACTTGTTAACTACTTCCAATTATTTTTTCTGTTTTCAGTCTCATGTACTATGACTCTGATTGGCTAGAAATGAGGTCAGTTTCAGAACTGGACAATTATATGGCAAAACTGATTTAAGGGAATAAATATATTTTTAAACCAAAAGCCCTCACTATTTTCAGACCACTGAATACCCTAGTGTGAGAAGCCATTTATTTAGATAAGTTTAATATAGTCTCATCACTTATTAATCTTGAAAGGTCTGAAAATTAGGACCTTTGACCTTGACAAATGTCAATTAGACACTAAAACAACCATCAAGTCAAGTCCCCTGGTAAACTCACCAAGACCCCTGAAATGACTTTACTGCTTCCATTTATTTGGCATTATTTGGGTGCTCAAGGAGAATAACCAACTGGCCAATAGTGATGTAACAATATGCTGGTGCACTTGATTATCATGGTACAAGCAAAATATTGTTGCATCCCTTTTGTGCTCTCAACCAATACTGATTAGTGTATCAGTTCAACACATCTGTAACAGAAGCACCATGTTTATTGGATAAATGAAGATTATCATTTTTGAAATGTTTAAAATGAAATGACTGGAGATTTAAATTCATTTTCCAGTTAATTATCAGCTAATTACTTTTGATTTAATAACAACTTTTTAGACCCAATTCACATGCATATTTGAAAATAGAAATACATGTAGAATCTAAATAGGAGTGGTGGGTAAAAACATTACTTGAAACAATCATAATTACAAAATATATACAGAAAACATCATAAACATGCTGCATTGCTTCTGATTACAATAAACAATGACATTCATTATGTTAGATTAATGACATGCTGTTTCAATTCTGAACTGGACTGTAATATCGGTTTTTTGTAAAACATGTATACTATTTTTTTAAAGTTTTATTCTACCCTTCTTAAAGGTCATGGAGCGAATCAGATGTTTCTAAAGCACATAAATAAGTTAGTTTTAAAAAAAATGAAAGTGATATGTAGAAATTCTAAATAAATCACAGTACATGAACTTTTATTTTTCATGCATTATGAAGAAAGTAAAAAGACCTGGGTAGTCATTTTGTCGATTTCAACATAATACACATACTTTTCTTCGTGTTCCAAACACTTTTGTAAATTTTAACATGCCAATCTTCATTATTAGGTGTCTTGCATAAGGTAATGTACTTGCCATTGAAATAACTGTCACTTAATTTTCGCTTAGTAGTGGACCTTTAAGCATTTTTTAAATTCTAGCTGTCAAAATTAAAATCTTCACATCGTCTACATGTCTTGAATTCACAGTGAAATAAAAATCACAAATTAGAAATAAATGAAAATCTGTGGAATAATACAAATTTTAGTTTTTCAGTGCAGCTAGTATATGTTGGAGTATTATTTGTCTCTTATTTTCATTTAACTGTACATGTCGTGCACAGTTTGCAAGACACATTGAATACTGAAGTTTAAAGAAAATTACACAATCTGTGAACACATGGATTTCAACCCTAATGTAGTACAAATATAACAGAAATTGAAATGAAGCAAAATGAGATTAATGTATAAGATGTGATTATGACTAATCCTCATTTTTAAGACAAACTGACAATGTCTTTTGCAACTGAACAAAACCAGACATGGCATCATATTCAAAACATGGATATTCAAATGTTCTGGTACGATCCTGGATGTACGTAGACATCGGCATTGACACTAGCAGAGGTATAGCCTGCCTGTCTGTCAAAGTGCGTACTGTCAAAGCTACCACTATCACTTATATTGTCTGGTGTATATTTATCCTCAGTCGCTTGGTATGGTAAACTGACAGTGTCCTCTTGACCCTCATCTACCTGATACTTGTAAGAGAATGGTAAATTCTGTGAAGACATTCTGAAACATTAAATATGACATTTGTTAAACCCTAAATTGGCCGACTTCCTAAAATGTACCTCTCTTTCTTTCAACCTCAGGTCAGTTCAATTTACAGTTAATTTGGGGTATTTAAAATGAGAAAAAAATGAAATTTACTAACTGAATAGCAAAGGTGTTCAGCAAAACCTGTGTTAAAGACAAGGTCCGAATAAAGACCACCCTGAAAATTAAGACCATCTCTGTAGCTTCCTAACAGTGGTCTTTGTTCACAGTTTTGCTGTATATCCCAGTCAGTTATTAGAGATGTATACAGGCTGTTCATGGTCTACATTCAGTGATTGGCCCCAAAAGTTGAAAGTATTACTTCTGTCACCAGGACTATAATCACAACAAATAAAATATATTACACTTCAATTTGTTAAACTAAAGAGTAACTTGTGCAACTGGCTAGTTATTGAACCTGACAGAGATAGTATACCAAAAAGCTTTCACAGGATGTTTAGCAAAGTTTCAATGAGAGTTTTGGAAGTTAGAGATCGGACAAATCTATGTTTTTCCAATTTGGGCAATTAAAGGGCAATAACTCCACAGAGTGACTGGGATAACTTGGCTGATTATCAAACTTGGCCAATATAATATGCCAATAAACACTCACAACATAGAGTGACACAGCCCGCCCACCACCTGAACCAAAGTGATCCTATTATATGTCCAATCAAGACAAGTGTATAAAAAGTGTAACTTTTACAGTCAAACTTTTGAACTATCATAATATTACGAAAAAAAAAAACAACTTTAGACACATTAGATTGTTGGTCTGATCTGACTACAGTGTCACAAAGCATTCTGATGACAAGTGGCATCAAAAAGTAAAAAACTTGATGCATCAACTTTGATTGGATCCAGTTCTAGACAACCTTTACAAAGATGCATGCAAAGACACATGAAAGTGTGGACTTCTATAGACCAGCTTGAACTACCTAGCTAATGAGAGAACTTTGTGTTTTTAGAAATGCTGGGAAGTATGTGCTCAGAAAGTAAGCTGGAATCAAGGACCTTACACATATTTGAGGTACATATTTTGATGAATTAATTATAAGATATCTGTGCAACCAAAAGAAATAGCCAAAAGTTAGAACTTGGTTGACTAAGACATAGACTAAACTCTCTGATTTCAAACAGGCCAATCAGCAACAAGAAATTTCAGATTGATCTTGATGATATACTTTATAAACTTACTCATTGGCCATGCTCATTAAACACTTGGATGATTCTTTGTATCACTGGGTTTTAAAATTTAAATATTTCCATTTCATAAAGGTCCGCTGTAAAATCTGTTCTATATCTTTACACTTTAATTGTAAGTTACATATCAAATAAGAAATTCTATAAAGTTAAACTTACTTGAAGAAGTCTCTCAGAAATGTTCCATAAACAAGTGGATGAAAGCAGGTAAAGTATATATATGTAGTCGTATCTACAACACTGAAACAGAAAAAGATCATGGTGGTATCTCAGATCATTTGACAAATTAAGGTCTATCAGAGATATGTACAGTTTGCCTAAACCACTTCATATACACACTCAGCTGTATGTACACACTATTCAGTCATGTTAAACAAGATCGCCATGATGCCCGTATATCACTCACCTGAGTACCATTGCTCCACAAGACAAGGACGGGTAGTATTCCAAAAGTCATGCAGACCCAGGTCAACCAAGGACAATTTTGAATCTGCTTGATAAACTGTACATGCAGGTCAAA
>JAFMSR010001977.1:0-24984 GCA_022818135.1 Saxidomus purpurata | reverse complement strand
ATGGCCCCACACCAAACTAACCTTTTGACAGGAAAAAAATTAAGTGCCATTCAGCGTATTGTTCGTCAGTAACTTTATACATTTTCGTGACCTCTCCCTCGCTTCTGTACGAATGTTTTTCCTGTCCAAAATTATAAGCACCAAGGAACCCTTCAAAAATTAACGACCGTAAAAACTAAGCGGGTTTCATGAAACTTGAATTCTTGCAGCATTGTTAGCATATGTTCTGGCGGTGACATACATACATTTCGAGAAAAAACTATGAGTCTGGCGCAGGGAATCATTTTTCCAAGACATAAGTAAAATTTGTAAAATTTAGCTTTCTGTTTAACAGATGTTGTTGTCTGATGTGGAAATAAAATCTCTTATGTTTCTTCACGGTTGTTGGTTTCATGTTTGTTTTTGTGCCATTCCAAAATCTTTTCATAGCTGTTAGTATGGATAGACAGTAGCAATTCCTTCAGTAAATTTGCTCTTAGCTTACCATTATTTGCTTTGTAATTTATCAAATACATGACAAATTTGCACAAGACCAAAGTAATGTAGAAGGGTTCTTTTGTTAATTAAACTGCACTTTACGACAGGTAAGATTGATGTTACGGCCTGTCTTGACAAACAATATGTATAAAGAGGTGAAAAGTGAACTTGTCAAAAACGATACCCTTTTGTCACCACCGTCAATGCTCAACGTTCACGCGATACGGCGCCATGTTCTCATTTGTCATGGTTACAATTCATTTCGACAGACTACAGCGTTACATCCATTTAGCCCTGTCCTTTATGTGACAGCCCGTGAAATTTGATTGGTTTAATTTAGTATTCTAAATACGCCATCGGTGAAAACCGGAAGCAGGTTATTTTCTAGAACAGCAGACCTACACTAGGTTGTTTGGCTAAACTAAGGGTGCATACAAGAAAAATTAGTTTGAAATAATCGCTGCATATAGATCACAAAGAAATATGAAGGAGAAAAACTGGATAAAATAATCAAAAATTTGGTTTGAAAATACTGCATATTTGGTCGGTGACCACTAAAACTGCCACAAAAATGGGGTGGTGTCATTGAGCCCAAATTACTGGCATAAAGATTGGATCACAGAAAATTTTGTATTTTTGTGGGACTCGGATGATTCTACAAAAAAAAGTCATTTCAGCAGTCGGTGAGATTTTGGGTAGTCGCACCGGAAGAAACCTTATAATGTAAGTCTATGGAAATGTATTTAGGCGTCTCATACCTAAAGCAATTTGGGTGCTGTAAATCCCTGTTATCGCTATCTATCGCACCTAATCACAACTGCCCGAAATTCTGTTCAGAATCAAAACAGTGCGGCACTGTCAAAGTAACTAATGCTTATTAGTGGCTCCGGAAGTCTTCCATTCCTCTTTTTAATTATGCAAAACGTACTGGGAATACATAATTACCGTTAATGCTAAAAAAACCTTCTTACCCATTGATTTATAAGTTATGTGATATGGAATTGTTGTTTTTCAGAAGAAAATGAAAATTCGCATTTTGGTTTTCATTAATGATGTTGTGCCAAAGTTTCTGTCGGACATTAAGAACACATCAAAGAGGAACAATATTTGGGACGCTCATGTATAATATATGATATTCTTTCATCGTAAAGTTGGTCAGTAAGAACTGAGTGATTGATCTGTACAGAAATTGCCGAAACGTTCCTAATGAAGAATCCATCTTGTAATTATTACAAACAGTAATCGCAAGAATGTTGTATTAGTTATATCATTTATGTTACCCTCGGCGATGCTAAGGTCATCAATATAACATTCATTATGACAGTAATGTTCTGACCCATCCACTCCGTTACATAGCTTACAAGTATTTCGGCGTAATGGTCGCTGTAATGCGACCAAGATAAACAAAAATCTAGACAATTCTTTTGTTCCGTTTTTTACGATACATCATTAGTGGGAGAAATGGGTGGGGTAATGTTTACACATAACTCATCGTTATTTGTCAATATACAAGTGTGACCTATCTCATAAAATCATTGCTCATTAATTATTCACTAATTGGATTGTATATTGACCTCATTTGCAAGAATATGTTAGTATATATAGGCCTAGGTTTTATCCTGCCACTGTTCCTATGTTGAAATATAACCAACAATTGTTTTTGTGTTCTATGTCTACGTGTTTGATGTATAGAAATTTTTTTTTTTTTTAAAGTCAAAATTCGAACATACGTTATAACAGAAGCAAGAAGGGCTAAAGTGAGAACACTGAAAGTGAAATAAACTATTTTGCTTGATTTTGTGAATAATTTATGCGGGGAAATGTCAGGGTCGTTTTGTACTCGTTTTGTAGGTACATGCATTTTCCTGCATGTCGAACAGTTGACATCATCTGAATACCAGCAGCAATAGCTATCAAATATTCCGGAATTCAGAACATATACTTTCAGTATAAATACTAGTAATTGTCAGAAAAAAAGTCTGTAAAAGTGGTTGATTTTGTAATTCCGCCAATTTTGTCACACCCTGTAATTAGCGTTACTTATTCCGGTTGATTCACCAATTCTGAGACTATTTATGTGGTGTGTACATGTGCTTTAAGATTGTTTCCTGCAGACAGTTTTCAATAAATATGAACGAAGTAGAGGTATTTATTTTTGTTAACCACTGAAGAGGGGCGTTTCAGACAGTATAAGACATAAGAATGGCCATAGAAATTGCAAATAATGACTGCCACAGCCATACTATATACCAAAGACCTATTAATATACCAGACGTATTCTTACATAGACAAAACAGAACGTAAAACATGTGCATTGCTTCGACTTTAATGATTGAAACATAATTCAGCGCATGTTGATGGTGACTGACTGGGTTCGAATCCACAGAGACAGCAGATCGACCAGAAACGCAACGTTACCATATCTACCACAAGCCTATAAAGGTTAAGATACGTTTAATTCAAACTTCGTTTAACTCGTACCATTTCATATATTCGAACATTTCTCATATATCTTTAAATTTCGAAATTCTTTCTGTATTTCAATATTAAAGCCACACACAATCAATACATAGCAGGCCTGACAGCTGTTAGAGTAATGCGCGTACACATGTATATGTATAAAGTACAACATGTAAAATGCAACCATTGACAAATAACGATTATACAGTGACAAAAAACAGATATTGTATGGCTCACCGAAACCGTTTATAACGTGTTGCGGTAAGCATGGCTATGGAGTGATGCAATGACAAAAGGGAACACAGAAAGTGGCAACATGACATCTGTCGCTTCTACAGTGACAAGGTGCTCAATTATTAAAAGTATCGATCCAGCCAGGGGTAAAAGATAATGGGGTTCTAACAAAGGAATACAAATCGAGTGATGTTTCTCACATGGCCTCTGTAATGTGCTTCGGCGGAATGAGAGAAATCCCTCTGGAAAAGAATAGTAATTCGAGGATTAAATAAATATAATTCAATATATAGAGACTCATTTAATACCTTTATGTGAACGTCAATACTACACATCGTCTTGGTAGAAAAGAGGGAAGGATTATTATATTTAAAATCCCCATTTGCCACATAATCAGTACTGCCACTTCTGTACGAAATGAAATGCTATTTATTTAAGTATATTGCTTTCAATATTTAATCTTTTATCAAACTTCAAAGTTCGAACGCCTCAAAAGTTTGTGGTTAGCCTGTGCACTTTTGGTTTTACTAAGTATTGTTCGATAAATCGTGTCACTGATTTTATTTTTCCGGTTGGAGGTTTTGTAAAGGGGCCTTAGAAAATTGAAAAAAGAAATCATTGAGTCAAATATCTGATAATATATGGGCCGTATATCTTTATTTCTCGAAAAAAGCAGTGCCCAACAAGCCTTTGTTTAAATGATAGTAGACTGGTTCCCCAAACCTTTGTTTAAATGACAACAGACTGGTTGCAGGCTTCAGATCTTATCACATGGCAGGTTGATGGCGCTTCCTAATTGTTTCCTGAATTTACGAGTATTCATTTCTTTGCTCTGTTGCGTTTATTTACCCCGTAGGACGTATTTCAGAAGTCAACAGAACTTTGCCTACCCCGCCTCTAAAAGTGTTTCATGATTGTTTAAGAAAGAGTCAAGTGGCTCTGGAATTTTTTGCTAAAGTAGCAAATACTCGGAAACAAATTCAATATTTTATTTATGGCGAACTTTAATTGACTGCTAGCCATTCTGCTGATTATGAAGAAAAAGTTCTTGTGACTGTACTTCAGCGGCTGATTGTAGTATTGAGCCAAATTCTGCTCCATTACCAAATAATGTGTATGCACGAATATTTCTATAATAAACGGCATTTTTTACCACAATACTGAGTTCAGTGTTCCTGTTCAAATTTTTAAATAATGCACCCTTAATTAAAATAGTCATATGTCTTTCCTGACATAAATGTTCTTTCCTGTTCAAAAGGTTCTTTTCTGACATAAATGTTCTTTCCTGTCAAAAAGGCACAAACTATATCTAAGCGTAATGAATTGCCATCATTAGTGTCTTTTTCATCTATTCACAGCATAAATACTGTAGTTTAGAATGTTTCTCTCAGAACTATAGCAAACAACTGGTCTTACGACACTAACTAGAACATATTACCTAAAACTAGGTGAATGAACGAAACAAAGGGACTTCTGATTTGTTCTTGAGAATTTTCCCATAGTAATTTTCACGTTGTGTTTGTTATACAGTCTTCGCTGTCTTTGAAAAGGTCATAAAAGTCATGGCTGCCATTGTTGTCATGTAATTATTTACAATCTCCAACAATTATCACGTGTATGAACGTCCATTACGTGCTTTGCGTTGGTTACACCTCTTTTATACAACACTACATTTCTAAAGCATTTACTTTTAGTGTAGAAGTGATTCCCTTGACAAGGTCCTTAACCCTTGCCTTGCATGTTATTTGTATAGTACCATTGGTTGTTCAAAAGGGTGAAGTCACACTGATCGTCTGTATTGCCCGAAGACCTACCTCATGTGGTAGCATTGACCCTCTGCATTGCTTTTAGTCACACATCACGAGGTTAGTTCCATCGTCTGTATGTCCAAAGTCACACTTTACGTGGTTACATCCCTAAATTCACACATCATGTGGTCACATCGACCCTCTGTATGGCATTTAAGAACCAAGCTAACAAAAGATGATCTTATTTTCCCCGGATCTTCTCAGTCTACCGGGTACTTCAGTGGTTAGATGTGAAAGTTAAGATCCGGGGAAAATAATATAATCTTTTGTCAGCCTGGTTCTTAAATAAATGTAAAAAGACAAAACAAAGCCGAAAAAAACATAATCCCGACCTTGAGCTCCTATGACCATGTGATCACATCGACCCTCTGCATTGCCTTAAGTCACACATCATGTGATTACATCAACCCTCTGCATTGCCTCAAGCCTTATGTCACACATCATGTGATCACATCGACCCTCTGCATTGCCTTAAGTCACACATCATGTGATCACATCGACCCTCTGCATTGCCCTAAGACACACGTCATGTGATATCATCGACCCTCTGCATTGCCTTAAGTCACACGTCATGTGATATCATCGACCCTCTGCATTGCCTTAAGTCACACATCATGTGATCACATCGACCCTCTGCATTGCCTTAAGACACACGTCATGTGATATCATCGACCCTCTGCATTGCCTTAAGTCACACATCATGTGATATCATCGACCCTCTGCATTGCCTTAAGTCACGCATCATGTGATCACATCGACCCTCTGCATTGCCTTAAGTCACGCATCATGTGATATCATCGACCGTCCGCATTGCCTTAAGTCACACATCATGTGATCACATCGACCCTCTGCATTGCCTTAAGTCACACACCATGTGATCACATCGACCCTCTGCATTGCCTTAAGTCACACATCATGTGATCACATCGGCCCTCTGCATTTCCTTAAGCCTTACATCATGTGATAACATCGATCCTCTGCATTGCCTTTAGTCACACCTCACGTGATCACATCGACCCACTGCATTGCCTTAACTCACACATCATGTGATCACATCGGCCCTCTGCATTTCCTCAAGCCTTACATCATGTGATAACATCGATCCTCTGCATTGCCTTTAGTCACACCTCACGTGATCACATCGACCCTCTGCATTGCCTTAAGTCACACATCATGTTATCACATCGACCCTCTGCATTGCCTTAAGGCACACATCATGTGGTCACATCCACTATTTGTTTTGCATGAAGACACATCTCGTGTGGTCTGGTCAACCCTCTGTATTTTCTTAAGTTTCACCTCATGTGTTGAAATCGATCCGTTGTTTACCTTAGTTACGCCCTTATGTGGTCACACCAATCCTCTGCATTGCCATCGGTATTGTGGCGTGAATACCGTCACTACTAGATCATAGGCGCGCTGCAGCCGACATACTGAGTGGCACGTGCTGGTTAGTTTGTTTGTTAGTAGAGTCTTGTATTTCTAAGGATCAAGATTCATTTTTTACACTCAGGAAAATCTTTTGCAGATGAATGTAACTGATAATGTTTCATGCAAGTAGAATTCAGACTGTTTAATTGATGCGCAGAAGTTTTACAGCAGTCTGATTTTACACAAGATAGCCTGTATAGTTTCTATGATAACATTTAAAAGTATTTGCATCTTTTGAGAAAAATTATCATTTTTGTTGAAGTTTGCAAATCTTTCTAGAGAGCTTAGCCAATAATTTAAGATTAAATACACAAAAGCAGCGACTATGAAGAGGGTTTGTTTCCGTGTCACTTAACGCTTGTCACATCATAAACTGTTTTAATCCAACTACGAGTCTATAGTATGGTTCCCCGCAGTTTCCATCCGTTTAACTGCTTTATAGATGGTCGCATGCGTGGGGTGCATAAATATAATCGAATAACTCCAAGTTATCAATCGAACGCAGCGCAACGGTTGCTTTTTGTCAAATCATTTGAATCATTTGAATCTGTTTGAAATCGCCTTATCAAGTGAATGCAAGTGGTTTCCTGCATTTTTTCTCCAGAGATGCAAATTGAAATAATCTTTCATAACCGACATTCTCTAAGACGGCCGTCTGTTGAATTTATGAAAACATGGAGGTTTTGAATTCAATATCGATTATTCAACTTGCAGCCACTTCAACTAATGCCAAAGTATTTACATAAATCTTCAAGGAGATTTCTAAGCACTGCAGGCGTTCATTGTCCACTCTTAAAATCGGTCAAATGTAAAAAGCAGACTGTTTGAACAATATCACATCGCGTCGGAAGAAAAAGGCTTTTTTATCGTCTATGTTTACCTAGTTATAACCTCTTACATCATGCCACATACCATCTGATAAGCATAGAAATGGGGAAAAAACACGAATAACTTGACTGCTTTTCTTTATAAAAATGCATTCATTGTTCATCAGTAAAATCGCAAGGTCAGAATTTCAAATAGTTTTGTTTATCTCTCTATATGATATTTTTTTTTCATCTCTCTATATGATATTTTTTCAATATTCTTGGATATTCTACTTTCACATTATTACTGTTCCGAGTAAGTTAATTTATTTACTTCGCTGTCTATTATGCTTAAAAGTAGTACATCCAAATTTCTTCCGGACAGTCTAAGTAACTTATAGATCTACTACCAGTAAGGCCGGCTTTACGTAAATACATCCTCTTACTTGCATGTAACTGATTAGTAAGGTATGTTTGTTCGCATGATGCCAGGTAATGGAGACCGTATTAGGATTTAATCCGTTCTCCTTAATCTGATTTCTTTCCGATCGCAATGCCATGCAAACGAAATACTAAATATGATGTTTCCATAGCAACAAGATGTAACAACTGTTCGATTGATATTTTTCTGGAACGGTATAATGATCTAAGTATTTCATAGTCAGACATGTAGCCTTTGCGTGACATTTGTAAATAATGGCAGGAGAATTGTCGAGACAAACCATCTTGTTTCATTTGCATACCGGCTAAGAATATTATACTCTCAAAATTGAAAAAAGAGCATTCTTTAAAGAGTATAATGTTTCACTCAGATTAACGTCTTGGTGTGGACAGACACTACTCGTCTTTTATTAGCTGTTGTAATTATATGGATTGGTTACAGTCAATGATATGGGTAGGCTTCCGCTTCTCCGGTTTTCATTTTTTACTATAATTAAATAAATTAAAACTAATACAGTCGCACGCCTAAGTCATTTTCAAACAATTTAAACCCCATGCATTCACCATTTATGTGTTTTCAAGGTCTCTATTTTCAGGTTTAATGCAAAAATGATTCACGCACAAATCTGATACCCGGCACATGAATTTGTTTTAACTCGTTTACAGTATTGCATGATCACCACCCTTCTTCTTCTCGTCATCATTGCTGTTATCATAAATATCATCATCAGCATCATTGTCATCTGCATCAACATTTTCATTAACACTGCGAACCATAGACAATATTCAAGACGTCTGTCAGAGTTATCGTCCTTTGTAAATAAAGCCAAACTAAAATACTAGTTACTTCCCTTACCAACATTTTCATTTCCTTTGATGAGGAGAGAACAAGTCGCTATTAAATAGTTGACACCTACATGTAGCTGTAGCTTATATTTCTTTTATATGTTTCAGTCACACAGACATATTATATGACGTGTTTTTTACCATTGTTCTCAGTTTAATAAAAACTTAAAACAAGATAAAGTACAAACTGGTGACGTCCAATTTGAAATACAATGGAAAAATAATATCAAATACAATTGTTTATGATATCCGGTTCACTTACTCCACAATAAAGACATTCAAAGACAATACAGTATCGGTTTCACAACTCATGTAATGTGACGACCCATGCGTACCAACCGTTAAACCCAAATTTCAAATCAAATGCAGCACATAATTATGTAGCACAAAAATAGCTTTCTCTTTAATACCAAACGCAGCTATGGCAGGAACACCTACTAGGAAATGGATATTTGGTCTAACTCATTCATGATGTTTTCACTACTTCAGTAGCCTGGTTTTAATGACCGTTTACATTAGAAAATGTCGATAACAAATGACAAAAGATGCTGTTTTTCATATCTAATCTGCTTTTGTCATTGATAATGGCAAATGGTGCCATGCTGAAATGCTTGGTCCATATAAACAAATGAAGTACTTCGCTAATTGCCTTGCCTCGCGTATCAGAGAGGTTCAGATAAAAAAGAAATATGTTCCTATGGAATGTTTGATATAGTTTTGCACGGATTCACAATCCCTTGTTTCTGCCTACGTCTCGGGAATGAAAACATTGGATAATTGTTGCTGATTTTAGAAACATGTCTGTCAAACTGATCTTACTGGAACCGTGCCGCTGTTTTAGGGCGTCAACAATCACCATTGTTATGAAGTTGAAGATGCCTATTCTTCCTCTGGTTTTGAATTTCTGCTAACAAAGGGTCTTCTTTTTTCCTATCAAGATTTTTGTTTCACTTTGGTCTACTGATAGTGTGAAGCTACTCATACCCGACGATAATATTCCCTTCCAGGAAAAAAGCAAAACAAAACGATTCCTTTATTTTCATTCTTAGTAACAGTTTCATTTATTATTTATAGTCTGTATCACCTGTAACATTTTCTTTGTGGTTGATTTAATATCATATACAAAATATACGTCGTTAATGTTGATTACTTTGTTGGTGTATATACGGTCTTTGTAGTACATGTAATGGCAACCGTTTCCTAGATAATAATTTCTATGGTGTCCGTTTCAATCACGTATAAACTGTTTTTCTTTTATTAGATAACAATTTATCTGTGGCCAATTACTGTCTCTCGGATATTTGCTCTTCCTAATTTGCTCGGTGTACTTTATGGACATTATGTATTGATGTTCCAGCGCCGAGTCAATATTCTCGTGTAAAAACATGTAACCTTCTGATTATTTCATTCCTCTTTTCATGTCTTTTAGCCCTTCATTAGATTTCATGAAAACCCAAAGTACCCTCCCAGCCAGGGAGTTGACTCTTTTGCAACTTGATCGTTTTGGTTTTACCTTGATTAAAATATGGCAGACGATCGGGTACTGAAGTGGTAAAATACAGAAATTAAAATCTAGGAAGAATACAGTTTACAACATTTTTAAAGCTGGGAAATGGACAAAACCACGCACTAAGAAGCACAATCCCGACTGCGAGCTGCAATACTGGTCGGGGACAATGTGTCGTATAATTCACGTCGCAAAAATGTTGCATGTGAATGCACAAATGTCAAGAGCTCATACGAGTCTATCAGGAAATGAAACTGACAAGACGAACAAATAACAGAAATTGTCTGCGACGGTTCCTGTTTTGTTCAAGTTAAGTAGTGAGCACCTGGGCTTCAAGACTTTTAAATGCCGCCTGCATATTTCAGAGCTGACTATGATAAAAGACTGCTAGGCTACTTACCATCAATATTCAAAGAAACTAACAATTGTGTTGGAACAAAGAACTACAAAGGCACAAAAGACTCATGCGTCACGTGAATTTGTTCATTGAGCCGTGGCTGATAAGTGACTGAATCAATGTTTCAATACGACTTAGGTTTACTGGAGTGCACGTTGTCTTCAGAATAATAGTGTCATATTGATCCGAATTCTGTGTCATGCAGCTAATGAACTAGATGTATCGGAAAAATCATATTAAATGAACTCCATCAGTAGTTTAGTTTGTGATGGAAACCATTAACCATTAGCCCAATTTTTGCATAATCTTTTATCTATTCATAAGTAAGACATAACGAAGAAATGGCTGATCGATATGTTAATCCTAAAGGAGATGGATTTTTTCCGTTTGACATGGAATTGCTGACTTGCTGTATAGAGAAATCTGATATACAATCATGGATGAATCGATGACAGAAGTCGTGGAGAGAATTGCTGGTTTGGCTGAACAAGTAATTGATTGGTTACATAATGAATTAGGCACGGCGTCGCCCACGGTAAATGTCGCCTGAGAAAGTGACATTGGCTTTCATTGTGGAATCTGGCTGTGAAAACAGCGGCTGATCTTGCTACATTTAATCTTAATTAACGCCATAATCGATGAAAATATGATGAAATGTATCAAATATTGTGTTGACAAAGTGATAAAAGAGGTGTAAAGAATGATAGAAATCAATGATGTTACTTCCTAGGTCATCTGTAACAAACATGTTTCACATTTCTTTATTAGACAACATGCTTTCAATTAGCTACAGAATTTACGAAGATGTTCACACGGCTGGGCGATTATTGCAAAGAAGAGAACCACTGGTCAAAAGTGGGTTAAGAGGTTGGTCCAGCAATACAACAAAAATGGCCACTTGTCATCATCATAAAGAATATTGATGAGCAATTTAACTTAAAAATTATCTGGGCTTTAACAATACGGACTACCCGAGACGGGTGGTTAAAAATGTGGAGTGGTTATGTTATCTCGCTGACTCAAAATAGAATTTATCTTATCAAATGAGTGCTTAATCTAAGTGACCTTTTACGGCAATATTTTTGAGGCCGTCTGTTGGGACACATTAGACCGGGGAATCCCAGCTATTGTATAATTTCAGCATGATTTATATCAACTCCTACTTCTCGTGCTTTGGGTCAGATTTAGTGCATGAGGTATCCCTAACCGCGCCGACTAACAAAACAATAATGCGCCTTACCAACGTCTTAGCAATTTAGCATGGTCAGTACCGGAATGTAAACAAGCATGTTGCAATTGCCTGATATATCTGCAAATAATTTGATTGTTTAAAAGACACTAAACTACAGGTACGCTCACCGGTTTCTTTAGTGCACGCAGAGATAAGGTGACGCCGCATCATTCCTAGCAAAGAAATTCCTTCAGTTACATTAGCCTCGGTAATTGATGATATATTTTCTGGAATATTCATGCAGTTAGGAAAAATGCCAGAAATCGAGACAAACGAAACGTTATGGGATGCAACCTCTACATCGAAGAAAAACGGAAAAAATGTCTGTGTGCTACAATTGAATTCATACTCAGAAAAAATGTTACGCTGTTTTGACAAGGTTACTTGCGTTCTAGGAAGTGTAAAGTCTGCAAAAAAAATGCAGTTTTCCGTAACAATTCTAGCAATTATGCGAGAAGAGATGCTTTATGAGAAAAATACTTTTTCATCTTTGTCTTTTTCCTTGGCTGGTCGTCTTTCTTAATTACAGAGAAATGCATCACAGATGTACATACTTCAACAAACTTCGTGGAGTTTGGCTGCAAGTTTCCTGCATAGCTAAAACAGTTAATTGAAAGTGATGAGAACTAGAAGAAAGTTGTTATGTCTGTCTGGTAAAACAATGCGGAACCCTGCTCGTGCCCAAATGATACACTGTAGTTGGAATCCGAGGCTTCTTGTATGATTATGAAAGCCGGGGGTTAGGGCGGGGCTGCACGCACATGTTGATTAAAGGACCATAAGAAAAATGAGGTTATGTATAAGGAGATCAGGCGTGCTGAGATTTTAAAACGTCTTTCATACTTTACACAGTTTGAACACATATTTCGTCTGTAGCTCCAATGTTGTTTTTAACTTGTCACATAAAACCATCGATCCAAAGTATACGTGAGTAGGTTTATGTATGGCGGCGTATTCACGCCATCGTTCTCATTGTTTATGACCGTTTAATCACGGTAACAGACACTCTTCGCAAAAGATAAACATTAGATTTTTATCATGATGATGTGATACAGTAAATTAATCAAAATGAAGTATACAAAAAGTGAATGATTATTACATTCCTATAGCCTTACCTGTCGCCAAAATGTGCATTCGTTGATGCCTCATCCTGCAGTACGTGTAGGCATTACTATAAGTATAGTCGTTGAAACATTTTTTATAACGTAGTGTGATTTTGAATATTGAGTCATTGGTGCCAATCGTCATGTTAGAAAGTTTAAGTTATACTTGTACCAGGAATACTCTATAACTAACTAAAAGGTATAGACCGTTCCTGCTTGTACAAATCTTTCAGTACGCATGGTAGTTAATATTATATCGGTAAAATACATTTTTAAATGCCTGGGTATATGGGTGAGCCTATCTGAATCATGTTCCTCCGCAAGATCACAACATTGTAATGCAAAGTAGAAACACAATTTCTCAGCCGACTGAACCTCTCGGCTGACTAAACTGAAACTATAATATAAAGCGATGTTTCAACGGTGTATCATAATTTCTGTCAGAAAACATTACGTGATTAATTTTGGAACGTAGCAACAACTTGTTATATTAATGATTCACCCCGAAAATTCCATTAGTGCTACAATATTGCCGCAATTCACCTGACGAGATATTTATAGCGTCGCCTGTCTTGTATAAGCGCCACCTATTATATTAATGAATATTTCAGGAAAGTGAGGCTGATAACCTTTTCGAACATTATAATAACTAATACCTGCTTCTACCGCAATCAATATAAATTCGGCCCCACTTGTTAGGTCCATTGAGTGTCCGTTACGTCTGACGGTGTGAAAGTTGAACACCCATTTCTTATTTTTCTAGACTACACGCTTTACTTCGATATTCCTGATAATGTTGTACGTCATCAAAACAATTAATGCTTGACTACAATATGAAGTTTCGTTGCAAGTACGGTAATAACTTAACGCTGCGTTGCCGTTACGTTACACAGTCAGGACGTTGCTACGGGTCTATAGATAAGCCATGAATCTCGTCCACACTTTTAGCATATACGAAGTAAGTCCACAATGATTTACTGTATGGTGTTGTGTGACTGCCGGCATAATAACACTTAATATCACCATTTCTCGGCCAGTTGCTTACTTCAGGTTGACGTAACCGCTACCTATTTGGAAGGAAATCCGCACCTGTGCTTGTACAGTGGACTTAATTCCGGAATTGAAAATAAAATGCTTGCGTGTTATATTTTAAGGCACATTCTTGGTAAATACTGCGGATCATTGTGAGTACTATAAGATTAAAATCAATAATATCTAGATCTAAATAAAGTGAATCCGCTTCTTGGCGCATGCATATTTTGTAAACAAAATCAAGGTAAATCTGACAGTTTCATTTTTGTCTATCATGTGATCTTGTTATACCCGCTTTACCAGCTTTTCTGATTGCAAAAGTTTTTCGGGTTTCATCGCAGTATAACTTCTAAATTTGAACATGAACATATCCGCGCTTTGATACACTGCTTAGTAAATATTTTAATATACATGTACATGTATACTATTCCAGTGTTCGTCCTTCTCATTTCCATGCCGATTTAGAGGCAGTAAGGATACGGGAGGATACCATAACTTCCATAACCTGCAATAATGTGTTATATTGCTATGGAAACAATCAAACGTTTATATATTGTACCATCCAATAATTATCCTACAAGAGAACTTAATTATAACATGTACTTGAATATATCAAATAAACTGGCATACCAATGTATAGAAACGACATTATGCAATATTCTTTTTTCATGAGAAAAAAGGTGCCGTTGCCAAGACAACCGTCATTAAAACACCGCAAAAATGTTTTATATTATTTTAATGAAGAAAACTAGCACGATATAAATATATACATTGCTGATGACGAACACTTTGTTGTTTGATGACCTTGCCTGGAAAACTTTCAATGGCAGTATATGAGGTTTAACACGTAATTGTACACTCATAAAGTATTTAGTCCATGTTCAAATGTTGTCGTCTCAACAGTAACAACAACAACATCTCTTAATCGACAGTTTTGTTTCAGTGACAGCATTTGGTTTGCAACAAGATTTAAATTTAATACGGACCAATATTCGCCATATTACGGTCACTTACCATTTCACTCAGTGTTTAACTTATAGTAATAAATGTTAAGTACATATCCATGTTCAAAATTATCTTGTTAGATTACGCAATAAAAAAAGAGATGCAAATATTTACGAGAGTAAAGGGAGAATTCAGAAGAACTCATCAAAGGAATTTATTTACATTATTCAGAGTTTTTAGATCTGTTCTTATTTTCAAAGTCTCGGAAAATAATTTCTGTTTGTATTGGCATATCGAGGAATATTTCTATGCAACGGCGCTATTTCATGGTTATTCATGGTTTTCAGACTTATCTACGATCATTCTTCAAGAGTTGTTTTATTGCAAAACTCTAAGCAATCGATATAACGGCCTTGTTGGAGACTAAATGTAATTGGTTGCGATAACATAACAGTGAAAATCATCTTAGTTCGGAATTCTTTTTATATTCTTTCACTCGTAAGAGAGTATCTTTGATGTTTCTCAGGTGTTCTCCCACTAAGACACTTACTAATTTTGTTGTTGTTGTTGCTTTGCTTCACATCAAAATCATAGTTAAAGCCATCCCGTTTTTATTCACGCATATAATTTTGGATGAATAGCATTGTGAAACTCTTGCAGCAACTTTTGTTTAAGAAGTCAGTCGTGCTCACTCGGCCAGTTTCCTGCTCGCTTTGCCATCTCCGGAGTAATGGAAATGAACGTTTAAAACCTGTGACGAAATTATCCGAAATATAATATAGAATATCACTCAGCCATTTCCGTGAATTTTTATTCTGCCGAAAAAGGCCGAATATAGTACAAAATGGTGCATTGTTTATTCCCCCCCCCCCCCCCCAACACACACACACACTTCAAGTTCTGCATTCATGGATTTTTGCACATTTTATAGGTTTTCCTTGCAGCCAACAGTCTTTATTGTTATAGACTATAAAGTTTGGGTTAATTTTGTGGGTATTGTTTTTGCCCACCAGCCTGGGGCTTATGTATTCAAATCTTAACTTTTATTGAGGAATGATATATATCTACCTGTTTTGTGTGATTTGTGCCAAAATTTAAACATTAAAGGTTACATTACATGCATTTGAATTGTATAATTATATCAGTTATATACACTTCGGATTATGATATCGCAAAATTGCAATATCTTGTTGCATCCAATAGAATCTTTTTGGGATTATTTTTTGCATTCTTCTTTCTGTAAGAATTCTGGTAGTTGGCAGCGTTATACTAAATTAACGTGTGTGCCATCGCCATAGTATGCCTGTTTCTCAACGGGAATAAATATAAAGGAAAAATGGAATCAATGATTATGAATGAGAGAATAAATTAATGAAACAGTCAATGAATAAGATGGAAAGCTGTATTTAGAGTGATAATGCTTTACAGTAGCCTGTCTGGCTCCCTTCGGAGATTTTGCCAGTTTTTATGCCCGAAACGTCATTTATCTGTCGCGGAAATTCATTATGAACACGCTTTATTGACAAATAAATAATCAAATTATTGATGAAAGAACGATTCATGTTGTAGTATGATTCACGCAAGACTTCTGTTTGATGGGACATTGCCGTCGGCGACACTCGCACAAGGTGTCTCTCTATATATGTAAATGATCGATAACGGTTATGGATAAAACCCGTACTTTCAGTAATGTCATTGCACTGTAACATTTCCAGTATTCTCTTTTTGACTTTTGGTCGTAGCCATGAGACATAATTAAATTGACATGATCGGCGATTTCTATCTCCACACTGGTTCAATGAAGTATACCCAGCGGACCACGTGCACATACATTGATATTAGGTTTTTATAAACATTCAGTGAGTTAGCTGATATAGCAATTTTCTCGTGCGTTAAGTAGCAATCCCTGAGATACTGGTGTGTTTCGATCATTGTCTCTATGGACTAATATCAATTTTCGTCTTCTATTATTTATTTTCTAATAATTCATAGTCTAGTCAAAAACATTATGTTTATGCTGTACAGGATGCAAATTCCTCGATTGTTGTTATTCAACAAACAGCTTTTGGCTGCCTTTATTGATTCTCATTGTCTAGGTAATATAAACTAATGATATTTTGATGACTTCTCTCTTCATACAACTTTGTGACTCTTCATCTCTCTATCTAAGCAAGAAGCGTTGAAGGACATGGAAACTGGTTCCGAGGCACAGTTGACGTCATTGAAGAAAATGTCTTCAAGTAATGTTAATTCGCAGTAGTCTCGATTTGACCTTCCGTTGTTAATTATAACTTGTTTACGATTACGAACGATACAGTCGATCAATATAAGGAGAAAAATGCCACTTTTGATAGAATAAAGGATTGGCTGTGAGAGCAACGATGCCACGACTCCCGCACCACAGGCCACATTGCCCTGGCTACCATATCCAGGTCACATGCGCTGGTCCAGTTGAGCCGGAGTGACACGGAACTTGGCCGGATTGTCACAGAACATACTGATCAAAAATAGGTTGTCGGTAACTCAAATCATGTTTTGTACATAGTGTCTCATATAGGAGTTCCACTAGAATGGTACAAACACGCCTTGATTTTAAATTTGAGACCTGTATGGATTTTAGATCAACCTGTAAACTTGTCTTATTTGGAGCCATAATGTTCGCTTATCAATCACGGATAACCTATGTGTGAAAGTTCAGGTACATGTGTACTAGTAAAACACTTAGTGAACACTTACCTTCCGTATTAATTACACTTCTTTATACTGATCTTACTATAAATGTAAACGCAAAAACTTTAGAGTAACGTTTTTCTCACCAAAACGTTCTACTGTCAGGATCTGCTTTCAGTTTTTTCATAGTTAAAAGATCTGCTTCATTACCTAGTGTAGGTAATTACAGAAAACTGCAATTAAGTTTTCTTTAGAATGTAATAGACGTGCAGACTGAATGCAAAGTAGAGCAATGCATTTCATCCATCACCCTTCATGGAAAACACAAAACACACTACAAAAATACACCCAGCAATTCCGGGCTCTTATAAACAATCTTATTGATGTACCAGTTGCAAAATAGCAGATAAAGAGTTTATATAAAATGATTTTCAAAGACGTTAACAACTGTTTACATTTCTCAAATTGTACAGTATGGTAGCTGGAATTTGTCTGAGATAATTCACTGTCACAATTAGTCTAATCGTGCTCTTCAAGGGTTCAAAGACGGCTTGCTGTTTGTACGGTATAATTACAATCTTTAATCTGTAAAATATCTAAAAAATATTTGTTAAATCAAAGAAAAAAATCGTTTTGATCATTTGTGATCTTTTCGCGCTTATTTTATAATTTTTATTCTTTTGTCTGTTGGTAGCCAACATATGTACATATATACGGGTTGAAATTTCCCTAACACAATCTTTATATTCAGCTGTAGCAATTAAGGCTTGTCAACCACTGACCTACAGTTTTTGCACGTGCTAGCACGTTTGCAAGACCGAACACAGTGTCAGTCTCCTTAATGTTATTCGATAGAATGAGCACGGGAGTTTAATCTGTGATGATAGGTTAAACATACCAAATCTTGCTGACACACTTTTCTCATTGTTGTCCACGATAAATATTAGATGATGCCACTCTCTGTGAACAATGGATACTTCAGTACCCATTTTGCGATCGGGGAACTCTGGTCACTAATTTCCATAATCACAGACTTCTTGACAGTACTTGATTGTAATTGTCGTCTGTGAAGTGGATGTCATATGTTCACTGGACAGTCGTTAGGGACTGTCGGGGAAACTGAGGTCGTTTAATAATAGCTGACATTTTGCATTAAGCCGGTGCATCAGGCCTTGAAAACCGCCATATCTCTCGAATCTTTAATTAGAGTTGTGAATTATTACAAAAGAATGCGAAAATCTCCCCAGAATATTGACTGGTCAGCTTTGAGATCAGATCTGATTTAGCAGCGAGCGTTTGGACCACCAGTGCGATGATGTTTCCGAAAGTTAAAACACAGAGAACCCAACCCATTAATACTTTTCCTTGATATGGCCTGAACATAAACTCCCCGAATTATTTCTATTAAATGTATATTATATAAGGTCAATAAAACATACACCATAACACTGAGCATTGGCAAAGGTTATTGTCGGTAAATTATGAACGGCCGTTAAATGCATGTCCAACCTTCTGATATCTTGATCACTGCCATGTTGCAAAGTACAAATATTATCATGAGACTAAACACATTCCCGACAGCCTCGTCTGCAGTCTAAGATCTTATCAGCTGAGCAAATAGATGCTTATTAAGCACTATGAATAAATCGTCTACAGTATTCCCATACAAAGCGTTGTTTTAATCAGTAAATACGCTTTGATACAGTCTGTAAAAGTCAATCGATTGTAGGACAGGCCAGGAACATACATGCCCCTTGTGACGTTCTAATTGCAGAATTATTGAACCGAAAATATGAAGGAATAAAGTGGAAATGAAAAATAGCTTCTACCATTGTTAGTTGGTGTAGATAATTTCGACTGGTTCTCGATTTCACAGGAAATTAATGGTCCTTTAGTGCACTTTTACTATAGGTCCGGCAGACGTCCGCAATAAAGCAAGAATAAAAGTGGAACATTCACTTAGAACCGTGTTATTGTCTTAATTGAGCTGACTGTTTTCTTCCTACTGAGTTTATTAGTACTAAACAGAGGGTATCCGAGTTCTTACATGCATTTCTTGCACGTGTATCCGTGCTGAATTTTATTCTAAAGTGGCAGGGAACTGAGCAGTCGAGAGACAGGAATATGATACACTAGCCTTTTCAATATGGCATGCAAGTTTAATCCGGTTGCTGATATAAAATTCTTTGCCCGTGCCTTTGAATTCATTAAAGCAACTAACCAATCAGAACCCAGATTTTGAGACGGATTTTCAAGAACAATATTAAATGTCCCGGAAAGTCATCTGCCATTCGACTCTTTATATAACCGAGCAAGCAAGAACTAAGACAATGTTCCAAAACATGATCACTTGACACTTTTATGTCTAGATTAGCCCCCTTGTCCACGCTGATTACAAAAAGCTTCTCTTTTAGGAACGGTAGAACAAATATGGACTCTGAAAGAGAGAAGGAAAAAATAAGACAGGTTTTGAACAATATGTTTTAATGAGTTGCTCTCAGCTAATTTACCTGATGATACGACAAAATGGAATTTATAGACGCCCAGAGAGAAAGCATGATTTTGAGATGTGGAATCTCTAACAGACGCCCAAGTTTCTTATCCGGGTGATGTGTAATATATTTTAACGGAATTCCATTGAAATCATAAAATGATGTAATTGGTATTTTGTGTCTATTTATAGGAATGCCAATACAGAGTTTTGAAATACGGAATAATTTGTTTCTCTGGTGCTTTAGAGGTACTTCTGACAGAGAAATGATGCATTGGTGATTAAAATGCACCCACGTGTTCACAATGAATTGAACAGACAAGTGTTGTGAATAATCCAGTAAAATGTATGTGTTCTAGATGTTTGCAAGTTGCAAATGATTGATGTAGATATCTGTTTTACACCTGTGTAACCTTGAGTGAAAATAGTAGCAACAGTGGCAAAACAAACAGGGTATGCGATGAGGCAGGGTTGGATGCAGGGAGATGGGGCCAAGTCGGGACAGAGGGAGGGAAGATCTTCTTAAATTGGCTATTAAGATAAACATCAAAGGTACCGTTCCATGGGTCATTTCAATGTCCGATACTTCAAGACGATATATGTAACAAATTAATAGTTTCATCTCTGGAGTAAAAAAGTATGATTACTAGATGTGGGTATTTTCGCCGCAAATTACATAATTTATAGTTACTTGTAGGAATGTACATTTAAACTCCTTTGTCAGCAAAATTGCAGGCACATCACATCAATACACAACACACGCTTACGTTTATATATTCATATGATCTTACATATACCTTCAGAAAAGAAATAATGAAAATATCTAATCAGAATAAAATGCTAGCTGTTGTTTGGGCTTACAACATTCCTGAACTTTCCAAGCAATTACAAGAACATCTCTAAAACGCAAAAAAAATGGAGACAGGTAATTATTATGTTTGTTATGATCAGAAAACGTATTTTTATGTCCGCTAGGCTTAATACTTTGCTTGAAATGAAACTTTGCCAACTGTTTACGTGATTTTCTCCAATCTTTTACAAAACGTTGAACATTCTCATCATGAAAGATTGGACGAAAAGTAACGAACTACGTTTTTATCTATTTGCACTTATTGCTCATTTTCTGTAGAAAACGGAATTTTCTGGTTTTCTTTAAAATATGTTCTTGCATTATTTTATGAAACAAATGGAACAGCATCCTCTGGTAGAGACGAATCGATCGGTGTTTTAGATTCAATTAAACCATGTCCTCGCAATAAACTCGCGTCATTACCATAATTGTGTGATTTTTTCTTCATTTATCACGGTCAATTATAGAAGCCATGCCGGGTAAACCGTAGGTGACCTTTTTTGTACAGAACGGTCTCAGTTACATTTTTACTCGGCATAAAAACTTTAACAAAGTGGAATTTATTGATTAAGGGCCACTGAGCCTCACTTTGAATGCTAATGAAGCAGGTGCTAATGCTAATTGAGTCATGAGCACGCGACAACAACGGTGACAGTTATTGCCGGGTTCTCAGTTCATAATCATTCACGTATTAACATGCCCCAGAGTAATCCCTTTAATGGATCAGGGGTATCTCTCTTAACGCTTTTATTAAAATGCTCGAGAATCGCTATATAATGTCTAATTTTTCAGCTCTTTTTTTCCAAGAAAGGGGGCGGTTAAGATATGTCGTCAATAGCTCTACATAAACAAAAAGTTATCGCGTTTTGAGTTTTTATTTTCGACATGAGTAAGAGTAATTGAATCACATCGAATGAAAAAAGTATCAGTAACAGTATCATGAGTATATCACGTGACCCGTTTACCCCTCTCATTTTTTTAACAGGACTCTCCTATCTCCCAACTAATTGTCCAAAGGGGTGTCCACTGAAAAAAATCGGACCCAAAAATACAACATTGCAGATCATGATCAGACTGCACAGATGTTACATGCTGATCTAACATGCTGATCTAACATGCACTAGTCGCAAAGGTAGAATCGCTCGCCTCCAGTAGAGTAAGAGCATTTTCTGACATGCAGTTTTTGTCAGCCAAATATAGATGAATTATCATCACACGCAATTGTCAGAACGGACTTCAGACCGAACACCAGTGTCAGCAAATTATATGTCTGCAGAGAATAAACGCCGTTAATTATTATTATATATAGTTATGTCGACATAACTAGCACTTTTGCTAGACGCTAATTATTTGTGTTCATATATAAATAGTCTTGGGAGCGTTTTATAGCCGTGTATTTGTTGCATATTTGGTTTTTTGAGTCGATGAAATGTCTGGGTGCTACAGTTGAAATCTTTAGGGTGCATTCGATACTATATTGCCAAAGGCCCTCTCATTACGAACATTATATCTCAAGAACTAATCAGAACTATGCAGACAACTCTCCGCTGAGCCAGCTTTTATCAAAATTGTTTTATGAAATAGACAAGATCCAGTATAAATGTCATATGAACTCTTTTCAGTATCGTAAGATCACAAAATGCCATCTTAATAAAGTTAGGATGGATGGAAGGTTTCCATGTTTTCTAGACATGAGGTATCCAAGTTATAGTCTTGCTGAATCCAACTCTCTCCT
Organism: Saxidomus purpurata; assembly: GCA_022818135.1. Lineage (NCBI taxonomy): Eukaryota > Metazoa > Mollusca > Bivalvia > Venerida > Veneridae > Saxidomus > Saxidomus purpurata. The sequence continues at coordinate 2,520 of JAFMSR010001977.1, read as the reverse complement.
GCAGAAACACAATGTTCTACATATTTCAGCATCTTAGTACATTTTACTTTTGGAAATAAATTTTATTGGACTATAAACAATTGAATGATAGTTTTGGTCACCTGAATTATGCTGCCACATTCATTAAGCAGACAAAATTATGTTTTTTATATGTAAAATACATTGTACACATGTATAAAGCAGTATTCCGCTTAAATTGCCACTTTCATATCTACATTGGCTTGCTTGACACCTTTATCTGTATATGCATTATATTGCAGCTCTCTGAACAAATAAATTTAACCCCTGGCAACCACTGAAAATACAACAAAACAATTTCCCCAAACAATTTTGAGTTTTAAATGCGAAGTGTGATTTATGCAGCATATATATATTCTGTTTAGTCTGTTTAGCAGACGTTAATAGTTGCCAATGGCGCACTGTGATGTTTTATCTATTGCCGGTATCGATCCACAGAAAACATTTACAGTAATTTTCATCCATTTTAGTCTTTAAAAGGCTGATGATTCATAGCATTGTGCTGCAGATGTTACTTTTTAGAACGCTGGAAACCGAAAATACAAATCGACCAGAAATGAGACAGAAAAATAGAAGCAGCTCTACGGTTCAGTCAATCGTAACTCCTCGGGTAATTTCGTTATCCATGAAGCAATCATCATCCGTTTGCAACCAAGGTGAATCTGGATTATCCTGCTTATCCACGGAATCTTTCGCAAACGATCCGAGAAACAATAAAGCGTTTGTAATTACTAGTTTTTTTTTACAGAATGAAGAAATCGGTCTCCTGTTACAATGACAATTCATCGAACGTTATTTGTAAATAAGTATCACAAACAGCGGCTCAAATGTGTGTCCTCTTTGTTTCACATGCACGTGTATCTGTTGGTCAATTGACCAATCATATTTCAAACAAATCCGTTTTTCAGATTTCTTCAACACTTATAGTTTTACGAGATCAAAGTCATTTACAAATGCTCTTTTTGACTTGAAGGTGGGCTGTAATTCATTTAACACCATGCGTTAATTTATTGTTCGAAGCTCGGTGTTACAATGCAGGTGAATGCTTTTAGTTCTTTAAAATTTAATGGAGGTAAGTATGAGAGGGGGCGGGGCGCGGGAGGAAGTGGTGAGAGAACAGAGTTTTTCATTTTAAAACATACGGCAGAGCTGTTAAATGGAGGTAAAAGAAGTAACAACTATTGTATTCCCGGCTATGTGAATGACATTATCAAATCAGCTTAAATATAGAGATGTGTGGTAACTTTGTTAATCTTAATTGTGAGATAGATGGTACAGATTATTGAAAACAAACGTTAAATTTACAGTCCGCATTACATCGAGAATAAGACAAGTATACGGTAGTTCAGAAGGCAGTTTTTCATATATACATACATGACACATGCTTTTTCTCATATCATATCTGGGTCTCAACGGTAGCAAACAGTTACATAATTTAGCATGACAGATTTTATCTATGTGATAGACAAGCGCTTTAGGCCCTATCTGCAAGCATTATCTTCCGTCTTTGTTCCACTGAAATATATTATAATGTCTTTAAAGACTGGCATGTTCTCAGCTGCCCTACTTTGTAAATCCTCAAGTACTAAAACACGCGGAAATGTAAAGAACGAGCCTATTATCCTCGTGCACATTAGTGAAATATTGCCAAAATTACATGTGTCCATGTTTTTATACTGAGACTACATGGATTTTCTGAGTGTATTAGTTTGTGACTGCACGTGAAAACAGTTAGTCCTCATACGTGTTCAGTGAGTGAAGGCCGTGCACTAAATCAAGATATGCATTACTTATTCTTATCCAGTCCGTGCGCACCCGTTGCTGGACATCGCTCTTTCTATAACACGTGCTAAAACTCGAGCTCGGCAACAGGCTCGAGTATATGTAGTTTAAGTAAGTTATACTTTATGAAAGTCTCTAAAAACTTAGTCATGTTGTTTTTATTGATTATACAGCAGATGTAAATGCAATTGGGGAATGTTATCCGCTGATATTTAAAGTCAAATCTATGCGATAAGTCAAATGTATGAAATATTATTTCCTTCCGCGAATCAATATTATAATCGGATGACTGGAAGCAAAGCGTTGTTACCCGAATTAAATATGAATATTTTATCATCAGAAGTAATTTGGCTAATGTCCCGGAAAGTTATGTTGATAAAATTCCGAACGGATCTTTTCGTAAAGGAACTTGCACATATTCATTTGTTTTCTTGAATATGTAAGTTTTAGTTTCTCGTGTCAAACTGCTTTAAAGTTTTAGTTAAATTCTGTATAATCTGTAGAAATGAGGCCAACGTTAATGATAAAGAGGAAAGGCACAACAGCATGACTCTGTTTCATCAACTACACACGTCCTCTCAGGCAATTGTACTGATAAGTGGCGATGTTTTAGGAATGGTGTTATTGTTGAAGAACTCAGGGAATGTAAATTATACTGTTAAAACTAACCTGATCTTTCCCCAGATTGTGATAATATAGGAACTGTGTGGCTTGCTGTAT
>JAFMSR010001976.1:0-24882 GCA_022818135.1 Saxidomus purpurata | reverse complement strand
AAATGATACTTTAATATTCAGTTTTTGTTACAAAAAAAACCGATAAAAAAAAAAACAGAAAAAATATCTGTCAAATGCCCAATTAACTAAACCTGTTTCGTCTGTTAGTTAAAAAAAAAAATTTATAAGTGAAAGATTTGTAATTGTTCAGAAGCAAAGCTTTTGTCAGCTGATTTTCTATTCAAAATAAGTGAGAAAAGGGAGACCACTCATCACTACAGACATCATTTCATCATCTAAACTATGGGTGAGTTCAAATAATATTGTCGGTGTTCGATGTTGTGTAGCTGCATGGTTTTCTACTCTGTCATCCCTATGCTTTCGTAATGGACACCTCCATCTTGATTTTTGGAATGTTCCATTAGCAAGCAATAGGGGTGAACAGGTTGTTTTGTAACATCTTAATTAAGTTTTGTAAGATAACTGTGGCATCATTCTTGTAGAAAATAACATTATAGTAAAGAACTGTTCAAACATCGCATTTATCTGCATAACAATTTAATCTTAAGATATAATTTAGGGCTCAATACAAAATAACATATGAAAGTCTTTTTATTCTTGTGTATGAAGACCATATTCATACTTGGATGTATAATTTCTTTGACCATTCTAACAATTATGCACAGCACTGCATTCACCCTGACTGCGTTTTAGTCTTGCATGCAACCCCAGATCTCAGAAACCAGTGAGCGTATGAATTTGAAACTGCCAAATCAGATGCATGATTTCTTTGATCAAGTTGAGTAGCCTAGCATGGTACATATGGTCAACCAACTGTGGTTGCTTTTTATGAGGAAATCAGTGTTAGCGAGATGCGATTATAGAAATGTTCCAATTTCTGTCTTGCTTCTCGAGAATTTACCAGTAATAGGTAAAAGGTGCACACGGTCTCACTTTTACAGGGACAGCTTCTACAGTAACAGAATAAGCTTAAGTTAGTTAGTTAGTTAGTTTAGTTTGTTAGACATTAGAGTTAATGAAATTATTTGCCAGATGGGAAAGCTTTTTTTCACACGAGATGCCGACTAGTTTTCCAGAGGTTTTAGGTTCAAACCCTGTAAAGGGCACAATCTCACAACCGTTTAAGATTCCAGTTATATTGGCTTGTCTTAGCAAACAAATTAAATAGGCACTATTTAACTTACTTATCTTGCAATAACGCTTATGTAAGAATAAACTTATGCATAGTGCTAATTTAAATTTTCAAACAAGAATACCCTATAAATCTTGAACAAGCATGTAAGTAGTAAATCGTTCAATTTTACTATAAATTCAATGGGCTACAACAATGCTGGTCATTTTTAACAGTTACAGTTGATCTTTATAAATTTGTTATATTGAATTTTGTGAACTAGAAGTAGGCCCATCTGTTAATTCATTACAGTGGAGAGTAGTCTGGATAGAAAACTGTTATACTGTTAACACAGATACTGCCATATCTATTAAAGTGTTTCTCCTCAACTTAATATTAACACCACCTTCCGAATGAACAACAACCAGTTTTCATTTTAAAAAGAAATAACTTCAGTAAACAAAATGTTTTGATGTCTCTTCCCTCGGTTAAGAAATTCTGTAAGTTACAAAATGTACCTGACCTATAGATAGTACAATAACTGTACTTCCTTGTATAAACCTTAGTAACAGAGACAGAGAGTAAAGAAATGATAAATATAAACCTTGGCTACAAGCTTACGACAAGGTCACCAACTTAAATTAACATTAAAAGTACATTCCTTGCTTGTTAGGGCCAAAATTTGAGAGATCTGGATCAGTTCTTTTAACCCCACATTCATTTCTTTTTCTTTTTGTTTTATGGGAGAAGTTCCTGATACTTGTTTATTTCTTGCCATGCATCCCAATTTTTGTTAAGCATTGCTAATGATTTGTGCATTATTTTGATTTTATTATGTTTTGTTTAGTTTATTCTAACAGCATGATTTGTGTTTGATGTTGTTGCATGAATTGTTGCTTTCAGTTTTCTGATGATCCCCATCCTGTGGATGATGCCACACCCTATAATGAACATGATGCAGGCAGTACCCTCGTTAATTCAGATTCATTTGATTTTCTTGGCCAAGAGATGGCTGACCTTCAGCAACTTTTAGTTTCCATGGTAACAGGTAAAAAATGCTTTTTTTTGCACTCCTTTACATATTATTTTGCTCTTTCTCTCCATGTACATATAGCTCACTACAGCTCAACTGTTGTGACTGATACATCTATAGCTTTCACATAACCAATAGTCTTCAGACACATAAGCAGTTTTAGACTTTACCTTTTTCATACTACTTGTTTTAACTACCTAAAATTAAGACCATGAAATGGCTGATGCTAGTAAAACATCTACAGCCGCTTTTTACTAAGAAAAAGTGCCACTTTCGAGCCATCTACTCTTTGATGTTGTAGACTTCACTTTCAGTAGACTATGGTTTTGTGCCTTACAGTTTTAAGTTAGTACTACGAAAATAATCAGTGGGCTATACTTTAAAAATGTGAAATTCCTGTGATCTTTGATAAGAAAGGTTAAGAAAACTGCCTTCAGGGTCAAATCATGAAGGTCACTGATATGTTAACTCCTGTAACCTTACCAGACGGTCATGGGTTCGAGCTATGATGCTTACCTGACTTCTCGCGTGAAAAACTTGGCAGTTTCTTGCAGAGTTAAGGGGATCAATTCAGTTCATCCTTGGAATGCTTGATAACAGTCGTTGAAAGGAGCAAAACTCCTGTTTATTTTTCCTGAACTTTGCTGAAGAACTCGTGTACGTGACCTAGTTCAGTTTATTGGTCAAGGGATTTTTATTTTTTTGAAATTAGTCTCAGATCAGTTATGTTATCTAGCTAATGAATCTTAAGACTAAAAGGCTGGTCAGAAAGGAAAGGTTTATAAGCCTAGGCCTCTATATTCTTCCTTTAATTATGTTGCATTATGCACTGATGTATTCATTTCTCACTAGAGAACAATGAATGAATGTTTGATTTCCTTGAAATTCTTGTGTAGATTTCCTGTAAAGCTAGCTTTTTTTTACATCTGTATGGAAATGTACTTTAGTTCTTACTTTTGTTTTTAAACACTGATTTACACATTTAGTTTGCACTTGAATGAGAAAGATAATTATATTATAAGAGTAACATATGGCATATTTTATTTCAACACCTGGATCATGTTACTTTACTATATATAGATTATTTTCTAACAAATGAAACATTAACAAATACACTAAAATTGTATTAAAATGCACAAAATCCAAAAATTTATCTTCCCTTGCACTAGGATTAGCATCATAGGTCATGTATGGCTGAGTACAAGTGAACATAGAGTTGACTATGGTCATGTCATTGCTTCAAATGCAAGTCAACCTAGAGAGTTGGCTATGGTCATGTCATTGCTTCAAGTACAAGTCAGCCTACAGAGTTGATTATGGTTCAATTACAAGTCAGCCTTGAGAGTTGACTATGGTAATGTCATTGCTTCAAGTACTAGTCGGTCTAGAGAGTAGACTATGGTCATGTCATTGCTTAAAGTACAAGTCAGCCTAGAGAGTTGATTATGGTCATTGCTTCAAGTACAAGTCAGCCTAGAGAGTTGACTATGGTCATGTCATTGCAAGTCAGCCTAGAGAGTTGATTATGGTCATTGCTTCAAGTACAAGTCAGCCTAGAGAGTTGACTATGGTCATGTCATTGCTTCAAGTACAAGTCAGCCTAGAGAGTTGACTATGGTCATTGCTTCAAGTACAAGTCGGCCTAAAGAGTTGACTATGGTCATGTCATTGCTTCAAGTACAAGTCAGCCTAGAGAGTTGACTATGGTCATGTCATTGCTTCAAGTACAAGTCAGCCTAGAGAGTTGACTATGGTCATGTCATTGCTTCAAGCACAAAACAGCCAAGAGAGTTGACTATGGTTATGTCATTGCTTCAAGCACAAAACAGCCAAGAGAGTTGACTATGGTTATGTCATTGCTTCAAGTACAAGTCAACCTGCAGAGTTAACTACTCATGTCATTGCTTCAAGTACAAGTCAGCCTAGAGAGTTGACTATGGCCATGTTGTTGCTTCAAGTACAATTCAGCCTAGAGAGTTGACTATGGTCATGTCATTGCTCCAAACACAAATATACACAGTCATGTATGTCATGCCATTGCTTTAAACATAAATAGACACAGTCATGTATGTCATGTTATTGCGTCAAATACAAATAGAATTCAAACACGTCAATTCATTAAACACAAGTGAATATATATACCTAGATAATATTGTTGGCATAGATCATGTCCTTTAAAGATGGACACATATCATGTCATTGCTTCAAAAGATAAGTGGGCATAGATCATGTCCTTTAAAGATGGACACATATCATGTCATTGCTTCAAAAGATAAGTGGGCATAGATCATGTCCTTTAAAGATGGATACATATCATGTCATTGCTTCACAAGATAAGTTGGCATAGATCATGTCCTTTAAAGATGGACAAATATCATGTCATTGTTTCACATATTTGACATGCTAGATCATTTCTGTTTGGGATGTGGCTATGAGCATTAGATTTAAAAATAGCTTTAATGTTAGCAAATTTAGTAGAATTAATTAGTAATAACATTTTAATAAATTTTGAATTGACATTCAATTAAAGTAAACTGGGAATGAAGGTAAACTAATGTGGAATTGAACACTGTTATGCTGTTATGCCTTTAATATCAATCCTTTGTGGCAACTTGAAATCCAACATTGTAAACATCGGTTTTGTGTTTGTACATGTACCCATCCACACTAATAAAGAGTTTATTATCCCCCGCCAAAGGCGAAGGAGCACAGTTTTGGCATTGTCTGTCCCTCCATTCAACCAGCGTTGTGTCTCAGACATAGGTTGAAGTATTTGAATAAAACTTGATACAGGACTGGTATTAATTGCAAGGAGGAAATACAGTCCTGTAGGTTTCAGTTAGATTGCTTGCGTATTCTTAAAGTTACGGCCCCTTAAACCTTGTCTAATGTTTCTTGAAGAGAAATTTTAACATTTGTGTAAGGTTAATGCACGTTTTTTTGTGTTATAACATCTGCAGAATCCCAAGGGTTGTTTGGTGTCTTAGCCCGTTAGAGCGAGGGCACCAACATATCCCGAGGGTTTCAACATGAAAAAGTGTTTGTTAGCGCTATTCTAGCATAAAAAAATCATAAAAATAAAAATGAAACGCTCGTACTGGTACGATATTCAACAATGCGCGGGACAACACCCGTGTTGTAATGTCTTATTTATGCAGTCACCAATGGCCCTGTAATGCGCATAAATGAAAACAGGTTATAACGGCGCGTGAATCTTCACTTCAACACCCATTTTTCCTCCTGTTATAACACCGGCAAAATAGGCAAAAACAGCACATTTTATGCTAGAATGTTCTTTTTAAAAAAAGTAGTTGTCAGAAATAAAATCTTTATTTGGCAAAACATTTAATAATCACTTAATTTCTCTACCAAAATTTCTATAATGCAGTTGATCTCATGAAAGAAATTGGGGGGCGGGTCCCAGTGGGTTGTTTTGTTTTTGCTGTATTAAGTCCCTTCAGAAATTATTGAAAGAAGTGGTAAGGAAATAACTTGATTTTGAACAAATGTGACCTCTTGATCTCTTTTTCCCTGCAGAAATGAGATGCTCATAGGGTTGGGTTACTTTTAAAATCTATTTCCCTAAACATGTTTGGCTGGGGAAACCAAATTAACTAAATTTGCTTGTTTTACCACAGATTTCACTAATGTAATTCACTGGATATTTCCAGTTTTAGTGTGAAAATTCTAAAAACATTTCCAACTAAATGACAGGTTAATATAGAACACTTTGTACATACATGCAAATAGTTTTGTGAATTTTAATGAATTTGAATTGCAATCTGGACAAAAGGGCCTGGTCCTTTATTTGTATTGATTACATGATAATGACTCATTTTAATTTGTCACAAAGGGAAAAGTGTTATAAACTGGGAAAATATTGACTGGTAGAGGATACATCTCGGACAAAATAATTCCAACAGGCTGTATTTATAAAATAACTCCTGCTGCATTGTCAGACACCCACTGTTGTTGACTGTCTTTAACTACTGTAGCTTTTACATATACATGTTGTCACTTACTGCTCTGTGGCCATATTTATGGACCTTGTATATTTCACAGTAAGCAACATGCTTGTCTTACTGCTGTTAAAGCTTAAATTTGTGAAAATTTGTGAAAATTTGAGCAAACCTGCAGTTTCAGTCTACCTGTCAGTTTTGAATTTTGGTCACTGTTGCATTAAGCATAAGATACAGGCATATTTTGTGACAGTTGAACACTCTTTTTTTCAAGTTTGAGCCTTTTCCTAGACTGCCAGATTTCCAAAGAAATTTTCCCAGTTTTGACAGTAAATTCCAAGCTTTGCATGCTTGCATTTATATAAAACAAGAAATCTTGGGCATCTTTTTCATCTTGACACTAACATTGTGCTTTACTTTTACAGTGTGTCGTACATAGGAATATGGGCAGATATTTGCATCTCAATTTAAAAAAAGAAAGATCAAGAAGAACTTGGAAGTAGAAGTTGTTTTCTGTAAAATGAAAATTTTGTCATATTTAAGTTTGACAAAAATGTCCAAAAAAAAATGATACATCAGAGAGATATTTTAACCTGTGCATGAAGCTAATGTTCCTATATACATGTTGTTATGTAACTTCATTTTTGCTGCTTTATTAAAATTTTATGACAGTCTTTCCACGTTACGCCTATGATGTTAATAGGCACTTGACAGTATGTGCATGAACAGTTGCATTGTGTAACATTCCTTTAACAAGTTATATTGCATTTAGTATTAGATTTTGTAATAGATTGTTTAATAGACCATGTCTACTGTTAATTTAGGATGATGTGACAGTGGCATAATAAATATTTTGTGTACACAAAAGTTTACACTCATTGCATTAAAATGTAGAACATGCGTGCAAGAAAGATTTAATCCGTGGATTATCCGATGAATTGTCCACAGTAATATTGGACTCTTCTACCACGTCAATGTCATATTATCCTAAATAATCTGTACGACATGTTACCATTAACTCCATTCACATGACACACTTTCTATTGAAATAATTTGCTACAGGAAGAAAGCGAAAATATTTATTGTGTCACATGTATAACTTGGGGGCACAAAGGGATTGTTCTCTCCCCAAACAGTGGTTGACAACAAATGTTTTGTTCTCTGTTGAAGACATTTTGACCTTTCATAATAAATATTAAAGTTAATCGACAGTATACAATTTTTTTTATTTTGAGGTCATTGAAAAACTAATGAAAAACTTTTTTAACTTCAATTTTAAAGGAGTCCCATGTACCAGTTATTGACAAAGTGCAGTATATCATTTTCTAGAAAACTATTTACAATGGTTTTTCATCCTGTTCATCAACATTATTCTTTAATAATTGATTGATACAGAAATCATAGTTTATATGTACAGACATGCTGACATGCTTTGCAATTAATGGCTTTTACGTGTTGCTTACCTTTTGAAAACCCCATATTTCTGAAGCAGATCTTGTGTTTTACACCATGAACTGATTAACATCAAACTATATGCAGAGAAAGAATTCTGTTATAACTTTTACACAGAATCTTATGCTGTTCTTCGGAGTATATAGACTTTTTTAGACTAGAGGACTGAAAAAAATACTCAGATGAAGTCAACTTTAGGCATACTGCATGAACTTAGAATATGCTATACAATGTATTGTGACCAATAAAACTGAATGTACATGTATCTAGCATGGACACCGTGTAATAAGCATTACATATGTTAACTTAATATTTGGGATTTATAAACATATTACATTGTATTTTGTTAAACTTACTGTAATTACATGTCAAATTACTTTATCAATATTTTAGTGGATGCAATACAGTTATACTGACCTGTGAAATAAGATATCTTTATTAATAAAGAACTGTGAAAGTGTATATTTAGGGATTATTGTGTAACATATCTGTTTTAAATAATGTGAATTAATGCAAATATGATATGTTTTAGAAAACAAAGTTTGATTGTTTGATTTGTTTTCTTTCAGTACCTTCAGATTCGCCTGGAGTGAACAGTGAAATTCAATCATCAGAATCATCATTATCATCATCTTTGTCATCAACATTTACATTTTCACCCACAGAGAGTGCAACAGTGACATCATGCGTGACATCACAAGCAACACCTGTATCATTTCTAGAATCATCCATTACCTCACAAGGAATTTCTTCAACTTCACCAAACATTTTGTCTGTGGCCCCTCAAGAAACTACATCAGCGACATATCAGAAAACTTCTCGAGTTTCTCCTCAATCATCACAAATGATATCAAACTCATCATCTATGACATCATCAAACAAAACATCTCATAACTCTGCTTCACAAAACAAATTTCCAACTTCGAAACTGCCAGTAAAATCACCAGGCCTATCTGTAAGTTCGTCTTTACCGACTTCGATATCACATTTGCCGACTACTACGGGAAAACTTCATGGTGACGGAAATTTTAGAAGGCGGTCCTTAGATACTGCACAGCTTCAGGATATAAAAGCATCATCATCTTCTAATGCGGGAAGAAGATCTCTTGACAGTGCACAGTTTAGCGATACCATGACAGGTTCTACTTTGCCAACAAAAGTCCCAGTTGTAAAGGATATACCATCTTCTCCAATACACAGGTAAGTTTTAGCATCTTTATCTTTACTGTTGTTTACCAGATTTGGTTTTGCTGTCAAACTATATCAAAACAGAGAAACATTGAAAAAAAGGGAAGTGATAAGGTTTAGGAAAATGATTGAAGGATTTTGTTTGACTTTTTGAGAAGTTTTATTATCGGAATCTAAGGAGCAGTATATAAGCAGCAGTATCTCTATAATTTAAGCAATGGAGCTGATTTCAGTGTGTTTGTACAGCCCTCCTTCGCTCTTTGTAATTTTAAAGTTTGTAATCTAAAACTTCCCCTATTCAGGAGAGAGATCTGCTTTCTCCCATTGACATGCACAAAGAACAAGGAGTTTTACTGTGTGAAAATCAACATTGACATTAAAACATTTAGTTCACTGTTAACATATCACACTACAGTAGTATTATCTACAGTGACTAAAGTAAAACCTTACTTATGCAATAGTTTAACAATGTTTTCTGTTGTTTGAGACGGATAATGAAGTATTGGTCTGTGTTAGTTACAAGGTCTGAAAGGTAAAGGACCGAGGTAGTTTTAGCTGATGCTTTTGCTATTTTCAGGTATGCTGCCACAGGGAATGTTGACGCTTTACGCAAGTTAATAGTTGACTTGGAAGCTGACGTCAATTTACCAATGAAGGACGGAACAACGCCAGCACACTGTGCTGCTGAAAATGGACAGGAAGGTATAACATCAGGTGTCAACCCTGTTTCGAAAATTTTAACAAAACTCATGGACAATCCAAACCTGTCTTTCAAACTCATTTTCATAATGTAGTTAAAAAAGTTGATCAGTTGGTCTGTATGTCTAGTTCGCACAGTGACTATTGCTGTTTCTAGTTGTCTATCATTTTAATGTTTCAGAATGCCTATCTTTGTTGATAAAGCATGGTTGCCATGTCAACAGCTTAAGAGATGACCAACAGACACCATATATCATTGTGGCTCTGTCCATGGACACAGATGGCTATTGGTTTTGAGTACTAGGTCATAGGTCAAGGTTATAAGGGCTCTTGACCTTTAAAAAGCTAGTCCGCACAATCTTGATTCCTTTACACATGAAATTTGTATTGCATTGAGGTTTACAGTATTACTAGTAGATGACTTTGCATTGAGGTAAATGGAACTTTGTTGAAGGTCTAGGTGACCAGGTTGGATTAAAAATTAGTCCATATAACCAGTGAAATACTTGAACAGTCTCTTTAAAATTGGCATGGAGGCATTATTATACAAGTATAACCACTGTTTTTAGTGCCTCCCAAAAGTGAAGTTTGAGGGGCCTACTTCAAAATATTGGCGTCCAAACCTTAAGATGGTTAGTTGTTCAGTCTGCATATTTGCTTGGAGGTTAGCATGACTTGTAAAGCATGACCCATGATTTTGAAAACTACTAGTTAGAAGTCAAGTACAGGGGCCTTGATTAAAAAGGTTGTGCACCCAATAAGGAAGTGCAGTGTCCAATAACCCACAGCCTTCATATCTTGGCATAGAGGTTAGTCATGAGTTATTAGAACCCTATTGACCTTTTCAGGTCCAGGGTCAAAGTCAAGGTCACAGGGGACCATGTTGCAGTTCAGTACAACTTAATGCAGTATGTCAGGCACAATGACAGTGGCAGTTCTAGTTTGCACAGTGACTATTGCTGTATTTTAAGTGATTGTCTATCATTTTAATGTTTCACAATGCCTATCTTTGTTGATAAAGCATGGTTGCCATGTCAACAGCTTAAGAGATGACCAACAGACACCTGTACATTGTGCCTCTGCCCAGGGACACATTGGGTAGGTTTTAAGACTATTATACATAATTATAAACTCTTGATCCTTTAAAACTACACACTTGTTATACATGAAATTTGTGCATTATTGTTTACAGCTATTAAAGCTGATTTGCAATGATTAATGGAACGTTGTTGAGGTTTGTGACCAGTTGGATTAAAATTAGTCCATATATCCGATAGATAACTATAGTATCATTAAAAATATAGGCATTTTTACACAAATTATAGGATGATTGTTCTTATACAGCTGATGACGAAGTTTTGGGGGTCAGTATTGGAGTCACAAGGTCAAGGTCGCTCCGTTGGTCATTTTTCTTGTCTGGAGCATAACTTGAAAACTACTTTAGAATCCTACAACCTCATTCAATGGTCAAGGATGATTGGTCATATAGAGCAGATGATCCTAATGTTCATGGGTCATAGTCATGATTAAGTAACTGTTGTTGCTCTTTGTTATTTTTCCTTGTCTGGACCATAACCTGAAAACTACTGGTTTAAATTCTATACATTTTCATACAATGGTCAAGCTAAATGTGAGGAAGGGCAGTGTATAAGAACCATAAATCTATCTTGACTATTTACAGAGTTATTGCCTGTTATAACTTTTCTTGTCCGGAAAATAACTTAGGATGACTACTGGTTGATTGAGTAGAATTTGATACCAGTGGTCAGCTTTTGGGAGGAAGTATTTCACAAGAACCATAAGTCCATACTGCCCTTTGGTACTGTTCCTTGTCGGGATGATAACTTGAAAACTACTGGTTTGATTTACAGCCCTAAAACTACATAGAATGGCATTGGACATTATAGGAAGTGCAGTGTAAAGAACCCTAATGTATCTGGTCGAGGTAAAGGTACAGAATTATATGCCCGTTTGTTAATTTTCCTTGTCCGGAGGATAACTTGAAAACTACTTTGGACCTAAAACAGACTTCATACAATTCATAGGACAATGATTGGTGCATTGTGCAAGAACTAATCCCTATTTTGTCTAGGTACAGTAGTTTTAACCAAAAGCCATATGTCTATTTTACTTATTTTTGCAAGGTATTCTGTTGCTACTAACTTCAACAGTTGATAAAGCAGTCATTAGGGGGTTTAGTCACATTTTTTGTGAAAAAACAATCTAGTTTGTTTTTGATGACTTCACAGCTTGGATGTTGTTTTTGAGCAGCAGTGCTTGTCATAGTTACTTTGTCATTGTCAGCTGTTTCATTGACAGTTTTTATCTTTGCCTTTACAGCTGTCTGCGATTGCTCCTTACAAATGGTGGAAACCCAAACTTGTGTGATAATTCAGGCTGGTGTCCGCTACATTGGGCAGCGTCAAATGGTCGTCTAGAATGTTGCAGACGTCTGCTTGCGTATGGTGCCAAACGATTATCTTGTACAAATGTAAGGACTCATATTTTGTGAAGTGTATTTCTTTAGAAAAAATTGTCTTTCATTTTTGCATGGTTTACATCTGATGGTAAAATGCTGAATATTTGACCACTGTTTTATTTCATGTTTTAAGTCTGTTTATGATAAGAATTTTTGTTTTCAAATATGGGAAAGTAACCATTAGAGATTACATTTGATTATGGACAGAAAATGCCATTAGATGCTAAATATTATGCATGTTACTTGAAGGGTTTGGCATATGGACACAGATATGTACAAGAGTTTGAGAAATAAAAACAGTTAAATAATCCAAGACATACCTAGTAGCATGGTTGGTTTATGTTGTATTGCAGACAAACTGGACTCCATTTCATCTGGTAGTGCATTCTGGTTTTCCCCACCTACTTGAACTTTTGCTGACCTTTGAAGTAGAAAAGTTTGAATATCTTCCTGAAGTCAAGAAGACATTGTTTACTGTTTTGGATAAAGATGGTGGCACTGTAGGACATTTGGCTGCTATGAAGGAATCTCATGTAAGTATTTAGGGCATAAAAATACAGTGCAAGCTCTCGGGAAAGGAACACCCTTGGGAACACAGAAATGTGTTTGTTGTAGAGAGGTGTTGTTTTGGAGAGGTTGGTTCCTTGTATAATTGATGCAATCAGAAAGAAAATGTGTAAATTTTTAGGGAGGTTGTTGGTCTAGGGAGGTGCTATTCAGGGAGGTTAGACTGTATTTAGTAGGTTTTATCTTAAGTAGCTATGATCATTAACCCTTTTAGTGGTAATTTCTAAAACTGACGTGTCCATTTTTCACTGCAGACAGAACTGTTTATAATAAGATACATCTGTACTCCAGATTGGCCTTAGAAGAAAAAGCTGTTTGTAGGTCAATTGCTGTTTACCAATTTTATAACAACAGGGCATGCAGAAATGAAAAGCTTTCTCTAATTGAATTCAGATCTGCACATTCTCAAATAACCTGCTTGGAAACACTTCCTGTTATATGTTTTAATGTCCTTGTGTAAGCGTGTACCTTCCTAGTTCATTGTACATTTTGGTTAGAGTTTATGACATATGGCTTGATGATGGCTCTGCCTATTTAAGGGCCTTCTAATGTCTGTTGTAATGAAGTAAAGTCCTCAGGTTTCTATGACAGTGAAAGGTGAAAACATTTGCTGTTTCATCTGTGAAATAGGTATGACTGGAAAACCCGTAATTAGGTACAATCAGAAGCTATTTATGGTGGTTAAAATGCCTAACTGTGTTTTTCAGGAATGCCTAACTGTGATACTAGCACACTGTGATATTGATTTTGAAGCTAGAGATAAATGGGGAAGGACTATATTAGATGTAAGCTCACCTGGTTGCAGACCTCTTCTCCTGCAGTACGGTAAGTGAATGAATCTGGTAACTGTATATATCATCTTTACTTACTTCTGTCCCCCACAAAGTGGGAGGCACATAGTTTTGTTGCTTTCTATCCGTTCGTCAGTCCGAGCTTATGTGTAGATAGATACTTGTGATTGGGAAGACAATATGTTACTGTAAATTCTATTCATTCAGTTTGATATGTGGCTATAATTTTCTTTAACATGTCTCAGAGAACAATAGAGAGAACAATAGGAAAGTATCCTTTTTTGTGTACCTCGAGAAGTTTGTGTCTACTCCCAAATACTCTTGGAAGGATGTGTTTCAGACTTTAACAGATGGACTACCTTGTTTTGAATATGGTAATGAAGGAAGTTACCTTGTATGCAACCAGTTTTACCTGAATTATGGCCTTTTGTTACTTTCAGTATACAAGGTGTAGGGTATAGTGTAGAGATCTTGTTGAATATGGCACTCCAAAAGTATATGACAGTCATGAAACCCTACAATTATTTTATTCAAGATGTAAAGTTACACACCTGGGGTTTTATTTTTGGCTGTGTCCAGTGATGGTTGAATTGTGGCCCAAATTGGGGGCATACATGTCATATGGACACATGACTATTTTTTTTACTGAATGAAACTTTGATAATATGGACGAAATGTAAAATAGAATACATGCCTCTATCAGAACTAAACTGGGGACTAAAAAACTATATTACATCCAAACAATTTCTATTTCTAATTTGATATCACCTTTGCTACAGTAAAATTGTTAATTTCCATTTTAGTAAGTAATAGTTTTGCAATCAGTGTACCAACTTTTTTTCAGTGAACAAAGGAAGGATAAACAATGTTAAAGTTGAACTTCGATGTACAGGACCTCTATATATACAACAAGAACCTTTTGTGATTGGCCATATAAATATCTTACCTAGAATGACGTGGAGTGACGTTGATTTAATTCTTGCCAATTGTGTAGAAAGTTACTTTGATCAGATTGATAAGGGACTTAGGACGAAAAAGATAAGTCGCCTAGATCCAGAGAGTAATGGAGAAACTAGTGACTTCACTCTAGGACTTAATGCTGATAGTATATGTGGCTACACTCTAGGTAAGTCTTGAGTTAGACTCAGAAAACAGGGGAAGTAATAGGTAGACATTTGTTTTGACCTGGAAAACAAGGGAGGTAATATGTGTCTGAAAATGGGTGGCAGTAGTAGTATAATTATAAGTTTTGCACTTAATGCTGATAGTAATAAGTTGTTAGACTTTAGATAAATTTTTGTTTAGTTTAATTTTAAAAAAGGAGCCTGGTAATAAAGTCAAGTGTTGTTGATGTACGTACTGGAATAATGGTATAGAAAATTTGAATTAAATGTTGATGCAATTTTGAAGGGATTTGGCTTCATTACTCGGGAGTTTTCACTTGAAATTCCATGTTTTACAACAGATAGTAGCTTTCTTTTCAGTAATACCATTTCCTTCAGTACAACTTAATTTTCAGTTTTAATCTTACCTGCACTTTTTACAGGATCTCTAACATGGAATAGAGAAGGACCTCTTCCTGATTTACCTGTACAACAGGCAGTAGGAAGTCTCCGAAACCCATCTGTCTTAGTGAATTTGAAAGGTAAATTTTGCCTGTTATAGAATTAAAGCTAAGAGATCCAGCACAACATTTATGTAGTATATTAGGTTAAACAATTTAAAAAGATATAGTTGTGAACTATGTCATGTTTAGTGATCTCATTTTGTCACGGGCAGTAATTGTATTAGAAGATTCGACTGGACACCACCTGTCAATTAAAAACTCTGTTGAACATTCATAGGATTATTATGTAAGCAAATAGTTAACACGATGCCAATTATTCCAGAGCCTTGCCCCTTTGTTCATGGCAGAGTATTTTTAACAAAAGAATCAGTTCAGACCTTTTCCACATGCATTTATTTGTCTTAGATAAAGTTTGATTGGTGTTGAAATCAGTTGATTGACAACTAGCGTCTCTTTAATTGTATTTGGCTGAATAGTCCAATATAATAACTCAAAAACATATAGGAGGAGCAATATCACATGTCACATCAATTGTTGATGATTAGGATGTTTTCTTTCAAAGGTATCAGATGTTCATGTTTATTTCAGGATCATCAAATGACCTTGACTCGCTGGCCTTTGACCTGCTACTTCCTGTAACAACAATTAACAACTATACAAGACTGGTATGAATTTAAAAAATTGATAATTCCATAAATAATATGATATTATGCCTTAATTTGCAATTGACTAGCATTTAAATGTTTGTTGTAACATGATGTTACTTCACTTATATAATCATTTGCTAAGGGAACAAAACCAGTGCATTGACTACATTACAAAAGCATTAAATGACTTTCTAAAAAGCAATGTTGTCATAATGACAAAGTTGACTTGGAATTACGGGTTTGGAAGTCTTGCCAGCTTAATTTAGCGGATTATTTACTGTCAGAGCACTTTTTAGTACATTAATTCCAGTAGGTCTGTTTTCCACAAAGGGAGTAATTTAAAAAGTTTTGATCCGAAGAATCACTGATATTAACAGCTGTTTGTAACATTTAGACAATGACTATCATTAAAATATCATTTTAAATTCCATTTTTTAGCTGGACCAGTATAAATGTGTAGTTTTCTACGGACCTGAAGGTACCAGAAAGAAGCAGCTGGTGAAGCGTCTTGCCAGGCATATTGCTGTAAGTAACTTCAGACACAAATCAAGATAAGTCTGCTCTGACATCTAGACCAGACGTACACAAGATCACGTCTGCTGTGACATCTGACCAGGGCGTAACAGTCCGCGCTGTGACATCTAGACCAGGCGTGAGATCACGTCTGCTGTGAAATGTAGGCCTGAAGATCGCAAAGATCACGTCTGCTGTGACATGTAGGCCTGATGTATGCAAGATCCCTCGTCTGCTAGCTGACATGTAGGCCTGACGTAGAAGTCAATCATGTTTGAGCCTAAATGATTGTGCAAAAACCAACAAAGCCTTTACAACAAGTATGAATCAGATCAGCCACTCACCTTTGTTCAATCTGATCTGAATCCATACTGTTCAATTATCTATCATAGAAAACTGAGTAACAATAAATCCCCTGTTATTACAGTTGTGTTCCACAATATCAACACTTTTTTCAATTACAATGACGGCAAACACTTAGGTTTTCACACAGCAGGGCATTCCTATTCTACCACATTTAGGTTTGTGTTTATGTAGGTCAAGCTGTGTGGCAGATGAGAAGCAATCTTTTATTTCAGTTCTATTTAGAGAATCGGAGTGACTTCAATAGTTGTTTATTGTCTCTTTTCATTGTAATAACACAGGAATGACCTTTGTGTTTATTATGACAGCAGTAATGAAGACATTAATTAAGACATAGGAGATGGCCAGACAGGAATTACCATGTAATTGCAGTCGCTTTAAGAGTAGCAGCTTGTCCCATATCTTAGCAGTAGTGATGTCATAATGTCCAATATGACCTATGGAGTGCCTAAGTATGTCACTGGATGGCAATTATTGGAGCATAGACAGTAAATAGACTATACCAACTTAATTGCTTGAAGTGTGTTGTAATTATTATAAATAAATTGTGTAACTACTCCAGAATAGACACCCAACTTCCTACATAACTTCTACAAGTATGATTGGTTTTGAGGAATATATATCACCATATTAATAAGTCTAAATTTCAGTTATATCATGTTGTACTTTACTAGAATTGTTTTTTGCAGGACAAAGAGAAAGTGCATGGGTCAGAATCAAGGTGCTCCCAAGTATACCTACATAGAGATTTCAAACATAGGGATTTTCTCAATCTTCTTACATCAGAAGGTACCTGTCCTGTTGTTTTAGCCATTAAAGCTGGTTCTTGTAAAATTAATGTACAAAATTTATGTGCAGTACATTGAATGGAAAGTTCTTTCTGAGGCATAGATTATAGACGAGAGAGTGTTAACTATGTGTCTGGGCAACTTCCAGGATCGCTGTCTAGACCAAGACCTCCTTGTATGATTACTGTAAATTGGGTCAATGTTTGCGATGATTTAATTTCCGCTATTTTTGTGAAATTCCCACTATGCTTACAAAATGTATTTTAAAATCTTGTGAAAGATTAATTTCATATAGGTTAAAAAAATGTTAACTATTGGAAAGAATCCTCCTTCAGAGAATTTAAAATTTGCAAGTAAGTGTCTGCTCACAAATTGTGAAATTTTCATCAAAAAAAGTTACCCAATACAGTAATATTAATGGTGGTGTACATTTTAGTGCCAGAAATGTGCTATAGTATTTCGTGCCACACTAAAACTTTGGGGCAGGAGATTAATACATATGTATTAGTTGATTTTGTATCGGGTGTTATGTGCAGACAACATTGAGATCTTTGTGGTATGGAATCAATATTTCACTGAAACAAACAAATATCTTATATATTTACAGTGTTTAGTGGTGGGAGATATACATATTTTGGTGGAGGTTTGTTTCACTTGATCCATTATTTTCTCTCTGTGATGCATAATTTTTTTCCCAGGTTGTATAATGCCAGTAGGTTTCCATAGTGACAGAGCCTGTATTCTCATACTGTTTCACCTTGAGAAAGTTCATCTTGCCGAGATGTTGGGTAATCTTCTAGAACACATAGAGCATAGAGGTCCCCAACATACATTTACTATTTATGGTAAGTTGACATTGTCAGATTCACAGCTTCAAATGGTATGTACAAAATGAAGCTATTACATATACACATTAAGTTACGGGGCAGTAGACCTGTATACTTTTTGTTCAGTACTAGTTACATAACTTAACATTTTGCCTCTTTGCCTCAGAAGTCGTCTTTATATAGCGATGATCATACCGAAGTTGATTAGTTTAAGGGATTTCTCTGAACTTGTTTAGGATTTAATACTATAAATAAAGTTAAAACAAGTAATTCTTCATCATTTTTGTAGCTGCGGGAGATAGCCAGGAATTGTATTACTTTCCACAGAACTTCTACCTCATTGCTACAATGGATAAACCAAGGTATGTGAAGCCAGTACAGGTACATACCGGGGAGTTTTTCTCTGGTTTAGGGTCTTTGTAGTGTGTTTGTTGTTAACATGCCAGGCTATATGGTGTTGCTAAAGTTACTCCTTGGTTGATGGAAGATTTGTGAGTTTGACTCTTTTTTTCTGGCTACTTTTTGCATAAGAAATTGGTCTTTCCTGTCCCAACAATATTTCAATTTTGAATGTTGTCAGTTACTTGTGAAACAGTGGTCAATACAAGTAGTTCTTAAAACAGCCAGGGATAGTCACTGACAGGAAGAAATCTAAATAAAGTTGTAGCTGCGTGTGAAGAAACTGATGTGGGACATGAGGAGTAATACTGGCTCTACTTGTAGGAGTTTAACAGTTCATTTTTTGGAAGTGGATAAAGCCTGGCATATGGCAATCCACAGCATCAGTTACATACATGTACTTTTGAGAACCCAGGTCTTATCAGAGTCATCAATACACATCATTAATGATAAGAACTGTCGTAAAATATAACTATTTTTGACAAAATATTTCAAGTTAACAGGCTAAGTTTCTGTTATGAATTCAAAGGATCTGAATATAAGATGTAGGCAAGCTTATATGTGTGTTGGTATTCAGACCTTATCAGCTACCGTCGCAGTTATTTATCCATTCTGTGATTTAAATAAAGATTTGTACTCATGTTGTCTCATGTATTCTGTTTATTAGATCAACTGGCCTTGACCTTGGACTGCAGCAAAGATTTCGCTGGGTTCATTTTCGTGTGAAAGTGGAACCGATAAAAAACTTACTAGGACGTCACTTGCTGCGTCGTCTGCTACATACCTACAATGGAGAGATGCCGTCTGCTGATGAAAGTGTTTTTAAGGTACTATTATTATTCTTTTTACATGTATCTAGTTGTATTGTTTTGTTACCGTCAGTCTGCTTAAAATTTACAGTGTAACAGAAGTGGTTGCTTAAAACAGATGGCTGCTAAGTAAGTAGTTGGTTGTGAAGGACATTACAGTATTTGCTTTGTTGCATTAGGTTTGTTGGTACTTCCAACTTCTAGCAGGTGACATTGTGAGCAGGTTCAACTGTATAATGGAATTAAACAACTTCTACATCAAAATGTATACTGAATGTGTTACAAAGGATATTGTGTGCTTTTTAAGTGGTTTTTAAACTATGATCACATTGTGTTAAAAACACCAAACATTTTAACTTCATCATTTCAAGAACCCTCTAAGATTACAGGCAATCAGACATAATTGACAAAACGAAGTTGGGGGTATATAGGAGTGAGCTGTCGGTTGTTTGTTTGTTTGTCGGTCGGTCGGTCGTTGGTTTTCTGGTTTCCGGATGATAACTCATGAATACTTACCTTTTGAATAATTTTTGACCGTGCAACTTCTGAAATACAGGTCAAGTTCAACTTTGGGGTCAGTAGGTCAAAGGTCAAGGTCAGGGAGTGACTCTTGAACTATAAAACAGTTTCGGTGTACTCTGAAAGGCTTGACCAATTTAAATAATTTTTGGTACGACAGTGCAACTTTATGAAATACAGGTCAGTTCGCTTTGGGGTCAGTAGGTTAAAGGTCAAGGTCACAGTGACTCTGAATTGTAAAACAGTTTTCGGTGATAACTCATAAAGGCTTGACCGTTTAAATAATTTTCGGTGCGGCATTTTAACTATGGTCAACAGGTCAGGCTGTTTTTTTTTGGGGGGGGGGGGGTCGAAGGTCGAGGTCACAGTGACTCTGAACTGTAATGTAAAACAGTTTCGGTTAAAAACCTATTAAATTGAACAATAATGATTTTCTAACCCTTACATTTTGTATGCTATTTTGTAAAACAATACATTACACAAGTTATTGTATATAACTCAACTCTTGTCCTTGTGGCCATTCCTTTCTTGGTTGCCATACTTCTGTGAAAAGCTGAATTTTAACTCTTGTGACAGTTCTAGTTAAAATGTGTTTCACAATTTCAGGTAGTTGAATGGTTGATATGTGTATGGCAGAGGCTGAATGATGGTGTAGGTAAACTTGGGCTTCCGGACGTCGTCTTCGGTCCAGACATGTTTCTTCCTTGTCCTGTAGAATCACAAGATGCAAAAATTGTGCTGGGGTGAGTGAAGAAATCTTTCTATGATATTTCACAAGTCAGTTCTCAGTTGCATTTTATTATGTATACTGTTTGCGAACACTGAATGACATGCAACCAGTAAGTTAACAAGTAGTCCTTCCATTTGCTGTAGTCGTTTCTGATGTTTGCAGTTATATTAAAACTAATTAACTGGATTACTAGTATACAATAGCTACACCAGAATATTCTGTGATCAGTGGTTGACCTGGTTTATACAAAGAACTGTGAAGTTATTTGTATACTGCTTGAGTGTAGTTGACCTGGCCACGTAAAGAGAAATACCTCTTAACTACAAGTACCTTGTGACTTTGACTTAAATTGCATTACGGTATACTAGTTTACTGATTTTCAACTTTACTATATAGTTGGATGCAGAGATTATGGAACGAGACAATATCACCTGCTGTGAAGACTGCAGTGCTGAAGGGAACTGGCAAGGACAACACAAAGGAAGGACAACACAAAGTGGCTAACACAGCTCTTTATGTACTGATGCAAAGAGCTATTGTCCCGGGATGTCCACTGAATGGTCAAGGTAACATTTATATGCATTCCATTTGGCAGTTGTCTCAGGGGTCATGCTTTCGTATTCTTGCAATTTCAGATAATGAAATAAGACTTTTTAAATATGACCAGCCTCCATGGCTGAGCTGGTCAGGCTGCTGATATGAAAATCACAAAATTTCTCACTTATTTAGGCCCATGGGTTTGAGCCTGGCTACAAACTTGACTCTTTTATGATGGTAGGCGCAGGGTTGTGTGATGACAGATTTGCAGCATGGTCTGATTTACAATTGCTATGTAAATGGAGATTCCAGTCTGGCTTGGGCATATTGAATTGCATTTCATTTGAAAAAATGGATTTTGATTTGATACTGCATTTTTGTCACAGCGTATCATACCAAGTTTCCCACTGAAACCTGTGTTAGAAACTATCCCTTTTGTAGGTATGTATGATAAATGCTCTACAAAAAGTTCCAGCATGTTCATGGGAAGGTTTTACAGATAGATACTCATACGCGTTTTCCATTGCAGAGAAAGATGAGTATTTATCAACATTTTGCGGCAGCAATGAGTTAGATGTTCCATTGAAAACAGAGAAACAGGGTCAGATGTCATCATCTTTCACTCAGAGGAGATCCCTTCATAATGGTAACCATAGAAACAACCTAGAGGTCAATCAGTCAAGGTCAAAGCATAGGTTTGTATAACATGAGACTTGTTTTTATAGAATTCAAAATGCATCCGTTGATGATTTGTTGTGTTACTGTGTTTATCACTAGGTCTTTTTGCTGTATTTTCAGCTTTGTTTATAATCAAGTTAAGTTCTTAAAAATGTTTTACTTAAAAATCTTTTATAGAAATAAGAGATTTATTTAATGTTAGCAAGGTTTTCTTCAGCATATGTACCTTGGTTACTAATTGTGCATTGTTGTTAAAACCAGTCGGACAGAAATTTCTGACATAGTTGGTGATCTACTTCTGGACAGTATGACACGTCTTCCATACTTATAAATGTCTTTACTGTATATTTACATAAAAATCGGTGAACTAAAAAGGTATGTTTGCTGCTTACAGAAATTCAACAGATGGGACCTTCCAGTTTACGAACACCGCTTGGAACAACAACAACAACAATACTTACAAACGACGCAGCCTTTCGGAAGATTCTATTTCACGCGCCCATCAAATAGAAATTCCAATCATTCATGATAGAAGAGATCAACAACAGAATGATATTCAAGCCAAAGTGCCAAAATTAGAAATACGTTCTCCCGTTCTGGGATTAACTATTCCATTACACAATAATGCCTTGCCATCGGCTGGTCGAACGAGCCCACTCAGTTCAATGTCGGCAAACTCTGGTAGTCATGGTGCTAGTCATAGACGATCAACATTTTCTTCTCACAGTCGTATTCCACAGCCATCGTCGAAGCGATCAAGATCGTCTGAAAACTTGACTATTTCGGACATACAAGGAAATGGCCAGTTCCGACCTACTAGTCCTTTTTCATTTTCACTTGCTACGCCAACTCCTTCATTATTTTCATTTAAATTTTTTGATGAAAAATCGTCTAAAAAGGTGCAGCAGTTTGATTGTTGACCTTAAAAGAAAGTCTTTTGATTTATAGCTGATACAAAAGATGTGGTGTTTACTGTTACAATATAGGCAAGAGAAGGTAACTCTATCAAGGATATCTTTTGAAATATGGCCCTTTTTTACTTAGAATCTCTGTTAAGTTTTTGGTTCCAGGCAACTTATTGACTGGACCGTTTCAGATATTACGTTGAAAATTTGGAATACTTGTTTACCATCATGACACTAATCTGTAAGCAAGAGTAGTAAACTCTGTCAAAAATATTTTTATTGTACATAGAAATTCCTAGTTAAAGTTTTGTGTGCAAGGCACAGTCATTCACATATCTCAGTAACACTAAAAGTAATATGTTGAACCTTGCTGTAGTGTTCAGGGGTATCAAACAATTAGGTTAGATAACTCTTGATATAATATCTTGCCACTTACAGATACACAGATTCTTGTTTTGTCTTCTACTGATGAAAGTTTTGTTTTATTGGTAGTCACTGAGAATAGTCGAGTGTGTTGTCTCACAGGCAGCTCTTGCTCTGTCACTCATTGGGTTCTTTAAAAGAATGTACCATTAACCAGTCTATCCATCTGAGCCACTTGATGTCAATTTTGACGTCATTTCTATCTACAGTTTACAAAAGCGGCCTAAAACTGCCTCCTGACATTTACTCTGAATTTCTTTTATTTAGTTGGTGTGGAGTTTAGAAGATGATGCAATTAACTTAAGTATAAAATACCAAACTTCTCCATTAACTTGTTCATACCCAGATGTCAGCCATTCTAGATTGGATTGTTAACCATTCTTCCTCTGATAGCAAGGGCACTCTGGATTTAGTGGTTTCACTTTTAACTATTCTAGACTTGACTGGCAGCAGGGTGCCATTCTAAAATCAACTATTGCCCATTTAAAGATTGCCTAATTTATTCTCAATTTACCCTGCTGACATAAAGTTATTCATTTTATGCAACCATTTCAGAACATGGTGAGCTGCCTAGTCTGATCATGATCTGCACTGTCATTTCTTTGCAACCCTTTGAATATTTAATAGTAGTGGTGGCCCAGTGGTAGCACTTTTGCCTCAGGATTGAAGAGCCCTTGGCTTGATCCCTACCATAGCCATGTCAGTAGTGTCCTTGGGCAAGACACCAATAATTCCACATTCCCTCCCTCTCTTCCAGGTTGATTCCATCTAGAGGGAGTCTCGAGAGTGATTAATTTAAGCTGTAAGAACTTGGTTCCACCATCTAAACTGACATTCATTTTTGATTCTCTACCATATGATAAAACATTTTCTTGAGTGATTAACTCCTTTTTTTAAAAAAAAGAGGTCAGTATTTTTGCATTTAACATGTTTAAGTGGCATTATTGTCTAGTATGATGTTGAAACCATACATCATAAAGGCCAGTCAGTTTTGGCTATCACGGGTATAACCCTCGCACATTAAGCTTTTACAGTTGATCCTACAGCTGTCCAAACTCTTCCTAAATACTTGTATGATGGCTACTGCATATCTCTAATGAAAATCAATGTACAGTCAAACTTTTGTTAAAGACCATCTCCAAGAAAAGACCAAACTGTGAATAGAGACCAGCAGGGATATCATAGTGCACTATTCATATATACTAAAACACCTGTGAATAAAGGCCACCTGTAAACTAAGACCATATTTGTAGCTTCCCAACAGTGGTCCTTGTTCAAAGGTTTGTCTGTACTGTAGCTTAAGTGTGCTCTATCTGTAATAGAACATACTGGTAGGTAACATGTCTAGATAAGAAGCCGAGTTATTGGAAACTTAGAATATTTGACTGCAAAGTCTGATTCATATGCGACTATATAGAATTTTATTGGCTAACAGTTTCATGTAGATATAAGTTGTATTCTTTGAATCTATAAACCAAAATAATGAATTTTGTTTACATTTAATGTTGGCATGCAATATTGAAATACATTTGTCTACGTGTTTGAATGTGTGATTTCTTTTTCAATTTGGCAATAGATGTCACAGACATCATAAAATTCTTAAAACTGGGAAAATACAAAATTGTCCAAAATTCATTTACTGTAATAGGTAGCATATTAGATGTGACAAAAGTGAGATAACTGACGTGTGAAGGGTACCACTCCTCAAATAATCTGTGTCTGTTTATCGTGACGTATAACCTACAAACGTTATTTTTTTTTTTTTGGATAGGTGAATGTGATGTTAACAAGCCAGCAATACTATGATGCTGATAACCTGACTATTGTTGTAGTGGTTATCTCCCTTATTTTTATAGAAATCTTCTTTTCGTCGGGATTTATTTATTATACATTGTTAGAATCATACAAGTTATTTGCTGTAGCAAAGGACTGTTAGT
>JAFMSR010001975.1:0-25002 GCA_022818135.1 Saxidomus purpurata | reverse complement strand
TGAAGCATTCGTTATTTGTGTGTGTCATGGGGTGGGATGAGGGTGGTGTTACTGATTCATGATGGTAATGTTAAAAGATGCTACACTATTATAACCCTAAATCGTACTCGTTAAAAGTCCAAGGTCCACATTGAATTGATAAAATAATTAAAGAATAATGTTCTTTTCACTCGGATACAATGTTGACAAATCACTTTCTTTCGTATTCACGTTGTTTCTTCGTGAAAAAGAGTTGCCATAAAGCCTTTCTTTACTTTATGCAATATCATTGAAAAATATACTTCGCTAATTTCTATCATATGCTTATCGATGTAAAAGGAAAGCTTTTAATGTTTCTGGTACAAATAAAGGTCATTTCCATCAGCAAGAGATATTTCTTGGTATAATAAGAGCTATTTGTAGTTGTGTTACTGGGACTTTAAGCTAACTAGAGCCTAATGTGCTGATATCATGCTCTCCTGATCTATATTTCTCCGTCTAAAGTGAGAATACTATTACCAGTACGCTGAAGAATATCACTGTGAACCCTTTGCTGTCAGCACTTTCAGTGCTTTGATTGAGGTGATGTCACATCAGTCAGTTTTACTATATAGGGTGCGGACAGGATCCACAGACGGAAGTTTGTTGTTCAGGTGAAAAGTATCCGCGTGTTGGTGAGAAAACTTGCTGTTGTGGAAAGGCGGGGACGTTTGATCCGGCGAAGTTAATCTGTTGCGATGGGCAGATCGTAAAAAGACCAAAGGAATTGATGAAATCGGAATGTTGTTGTACGTACATCCCTTTCTTTGAGTTTTCGTTTGGAATCTAGAATGACATATTTATTTTTTGTATCTATATGCTATTACAAAACAATGCCTTGATTTTTGGTAGTTAGTTGAAGTGACTCTAAACGAGCAACATGAACTAGTATAAGAAACAATCCACATTAATTTTAGATACTGTATACAAACAAAGGGAATAATACTCGTTCATAACAAAATAAACACATACATGGTATGCTTATACATGTGTGTGCAGAATCATTAATGTTTAGAATCATATATATCATGACTGTGCGCTATCTTATTGCATGTACACTAATTATACTTCAGGAATATATCATGACTGTACGCTATTTTATTGCATGTACATTAATTATACTTCAGGGATATACCAGGACTGCACAATATTATATTGCTTGTACAATTATTATCCTTCAGGGAAATATCATGACTGTACACTATTTATTGTATGTACTCTAATTATACTTCAGGGATATAATATGACTGTACGCTATCTCATTGCATGTACACTAATCATACTTCAGCTTGTGGGTTCTCTAAGTCTGACATTGTTTTCCTCACGGATTCCTCCGAGAGTTTAGACGAAAGCGATTTCGAGAAGATGAAAGTGTTCATGGAGAAAATGGCGTCTCAGACCGACAGGAGAGACACAGTGCGCATGGGCAGTGTTCGGTACAATCACTTCACCTACAAAAATTTCTATCTCAACCAATATAAATCGGTGAGAATTTTCTTTTCTGTGGTTGCACAAACAGTTTGATCCGCGCTTTTTTTATCTTGATGATTGAAATTTCTGTCAAAATTACATTATGAACTAACATATTTACTGAAAACAATCAAATCGCAATAAACTGTCACAATTTAATTGTTTGAATTGTAAGGGTGGAATGCGGGCTGCTAGTTCTTGCAAACCATGGGTTTGAATGTATTCCTTAGCCAATTTTATCCGAAACTTAAAGTTCTAGTATATAATTTTGTCTGTGAACGTCTAAAAAACAAAGTCGCTGTCATGGGATACGAGTTTACCAAATTTACGAAAAATAATGGTTAAGGGTTAGGGTACGAGTTTACCAATCTTTTATGAAAAAGAATGGTTTGAACTGAATACTCTTTACGTATTCAGCCAGACAAGCTTGTTGAAGCTATTGGTGAGATCCCATACACCCCCGGCAGTACGAACACCGCTGAAGGTATTAAGGTAGTCAGGGACGAAATGTTTGTACCGGATAAAGGAGACAGACCGAATGTTGACAATATTATGATTGTGATGACAGATGGTGCGTCCGACAATCCCGTAGAAACGGCAAAAGAAGCTCAGCTCGCTAAAGATAAAAATATAAGGTAAAGTCATAAGTGTTAATCAAAAGAGCTCGGACCCGACCTTTCCCAACAGGAAATAATTAAACTAACCTATCAGCCACAATGACATGATTACTGTATATACTAATAATATTTTAAACTTATCATTGCTATTTTGGAAACGATAAAAGTTCTCATCAGCTCTTAGGAACGTGTAAGGTAGAACCTCCGATCATAGGAACGTGTAAGGTAGAACCTCTGATCATAGGAACGTGTAAGGTAGAACCTCCGATCATAGGAACGTGTAAGGTAGAACCTCTGATCATAGGAACGTGTAAGGTAGAACCTCCGATCATAGGAACGTGTAAGATAGAACCTCCGAACGTAGTAACGTGTAAGATAGAACCCCTGATCATATGACGTGTTAGATAGAACCTCTGATCATAGGAACGTGTAACGTAGAACCTCTGATCATAGGAACGTGTAAGAAAGAACCTCCGATCATAGGAACGTGTAAGGTAGAACCTCTGATCATAGGAACGTGTAAGGTAGAACCTCCGATCATAGGAACGTGTAAGGTAGAACCTCTGATCATAGGAACATGTAAGGTAGAACCTCTGTTAATTGGAACGTGTAAGGTAGAACCTCTGATCATAGGAACGTGTAAGGTAGACCCTCTGATCATATAAACGTGTAAATTAGAACCTCTGATCATAGGAACGTGTAAGGTAGACCCTCTGATCATAGGAACGTGTAAATTAGAACCTCTGATCCTAGGAACGTGTAAGGTAGAACCTCTGATCATAGGAACGTGTAAATTAGAACCTCTGATCATAGGAACGTGTAAGGTAGACCCTCTGATCATAGGAACGTGTAAGGTAGAACCTCCGATCATTGGAACGTGTAAGGTAGAACCTCTGATCATAGGCACTCTATTGTCCGTCCAGTAGCTTGAAAACGATTAATTTAAATTTGATACCTTGCAGCAAATATTAAAACTCAATCGGATATAATCCGCCGATATACTAGTACCGGGTTAGCTTTCGCGACGTCTAAATTTTAGATGCAATATCTTTTAGGTCTATAAACTAGGCCGTAGCACCATGTCCCATAACTTTTGACTGAACTTTAGCAAAATTATGCCTATACATGTATTTGGTTTCTGATCATTTTATAATAAACAATTGCGTGTATGCTGCTATCTCCCAAACTACTGCAGGTGTCTGTCATGAGCACGCGGTTCAGATCGGAAAATCTGTCACTGATGGAAACGGTTTTGACGGGAACGAGACTCTATGTAGTCTTTTATATCTGTTATTCAACTGTTTGAATCTTTTTATAGGATAATAGTTGTAGGAATAGGTAGCGGAGTTAACAAGACTGAGCTGGAAGTAATGGCCTCGGACCCTGTTGACAGTAACCGTTTCCTTGCGGAGAACTTTGATATTGCCCTTGACAAAATCATCAACCAGCTGTTTGCAGCTACATGTTCAGGTACGTATTTTGTCTTTCAATGCGGCTAAACGTACAAGTACGTTCTTTGTCATGGTGGCTAAATGTACAAGTATGTTCTTTGTCATTGCGGCTAAATGTACAAGTACGTTCTTTGTCATGGTAGCTAAATTTACAAGTACGTTCTTTGTCATGGGGGCTAAATGTACAAGTATGTTCTTTGGTATTGCGGCTAAATGTACAAGTACGTACTTTGTCGTTGCGGCTAAATTTACAAGTACGTTCTTTGTCATGGTGGCTAAATGTACATGTACGTACTTTATCATTGCGGCTAAATGTGCAAGTACGTACTTTGTCATTGCGGCTAAATGTACAGTACGTACTTTATCTATAACTGCGGCTACATATACAGTTCGCACTTTGTCTATCATTGCGGCTTTATGTACATGTACGTACTTTATCTACCAGTGCGACTTAATGTACAGGTAATTACTTTGTCTATTATTGTGGCTACATGTACAGGTACGAACTTTATCTATCATTGCGTATAAATGTACATTTTGTACTTTACCTATCATTCCGGCTAAATAAACAGTACGTACTTTGTCTATCAATGCGGCATAATGTACATTTCGTTTTTTGTCTATCATTCAGGTACGTACTTTATCTATGATTTCGGCTTAACTTGTACAGTACTTACTTTGTCTATTATAGCGGTTAAATGTACAGGTACGTACTGTGTCTATTGTTGCGGCTTTATGTACATTTCGTACTTTACCTATCATTCCGGCTAAATAAACAGTACTTACTTTGTCTATCAATGCGGCTTGATGTACATTTTATACTTTGTCTATCATTCCGGCTAAATAAACAGTACTTACTTTGTCTATCAATGCGGCTTAATGTACATTTTATACTTTGTCTATCATTCCGGCTAAATAAACAGTACTTACTTTGTCTATCAATGCGGCTTGATGTACATTTTATACTTTGTCTATCATTCCGGCTAAATAAACAGTACTTACTTTGTCTATCAATGCGGCATAATGTACATTTTATACTTTGTCTATCATTCCGGCTAAATAAACAGCACTTACTTTGTCTATCAATGCGGCATAATGTACATTTCGTACTTTACCTGTCATTCCGGCTAAATAAACAGCACTTACTTTGTCTATCAATGCGGCATAATGTACATTTCGTACTTTACCTATCATTCCGGCTAAATAAACAGTACTTACTTTGTCTATCAATGCGGCATAATGTACATTTTATACTTTACCTATCATTCCGGCTAAATAAACAGCACTTACTTTGTCTATCAATGCGGCATAATGTACATTTTATACTTTGTCTATCATTCCGGCTAAATAAACAGTACTTACTTTGTCTATCAACGCGGCTTGATGTACTTACTTTGTCTATAATTGTGGCTTTATTTACATGTTAGTACTTCGTACTACTTCGGCTACATGTACAGATGCGTACTTTGTCATTGCAATTTTATGAACAGGTACGTACTTTGTCAGTCATTGCTGCTGATTCAGGATCGTAGCCGATACAGTTTCATAGTGTGCCTATCATTTTGGCTATATGTACTCTATTATAGCTTCTCTATCAATGCCACTACATGTCTAAAATGGCCTTATACTATTAGTAGGCTACATGTAAGTATGCACTTTGAATGCCAGATTCATGCATTCTGATATCACATCTGCTTTTGATTCAGTTAAATTTTCAGTTTAGCACTAAATGTTACTATCAGAATTGAAAGACGGACATTTGTTTTCTTGTTGCATTTGCCTTTTACTGCATTTACATTATGCCTAGAGCAAAGTTTGTATGTGATTGAAACATAACTGCGGTCTTCACTAATGTTATGTTATGTTTTATTTTCAGATAAACCCAAGACTCCTGTGGAAAGTAAGTATTTTAGTGTTTTAAACGACTTGCGAAAGTTCGACATTGTATTTTCTTTCATTACCAAGAACCAATAATAACGCAATAAACAGCAAGCTCTTATTTCCATTGTGGTCCTTTTTTAAAGACAGAAGCAGATACAACGGAATCCGGGCACCAGACCATAGCTTTTTTACGAATATACCTCTTGGTTCTTTAACATGCCCGGTGTATAGCAACGATACACACGCGGTGCAAAGAATGACCGTAAAAGACCGAAACACCGAAAAAGACCGAAACAAAGTTTATGAAGACTGAAAACGACTTTTTTTTAAAAAGATCATACATAACTTACAGTTTAAATGAAGAAATTTGTAAATATTGTAACACAAATCAAGTAAAAAGATCGAAAAACAAAAATTGCAGACCAAAAACTTTCTGAATTAGCACTCCAGATTTTGTAATGGATGCGGCAGGGGAACTTATCAAAACAGAAGAAAAATTATTCACCACATATAAAGTTCTTCATTTATCTATTTACTTAAGTTATAAATCGTACATTATCTTTTGAAAAAAAAAGTGGTTTCTGGTAAACATTAACTCTTTTTCGGTTCTTTTTCGGTCTTTTTTGGTCTTTTTCGGTCATTCTATGCACCAATACACACGAGACTACCTCTTAGTTTCAAACCAGTTCATCTCAGATAGGTGGGAAACACTGAAAAGCGTTTCTGAAATTTCCAGTGCCCCGGCCGACATTGCATATGAATAATAAATTTCCATGTCTTAATTGCTATGTGTTGAAACTTGATTGAAACATGATTGGCAACTAGCTCTAAATACTGTCCCTTAATCTACCCTTTTTTGAAAACATAGGAAAGAAACTTTCTACTGTCTCTATTTTCTGTGCATAGTTGTACACGTATTTTCAATCAACAGATTTTGAAACATATTTTGAATTGCTGCTTCAGATAATTCACCTTATTGAACTAAACGGTAAAAACCGAATAGAACGTGTAAGTAACGCTTGATTTCTTCTTGTTGAACTATACACAATATTTGCCACAAGCAAAAACATTAATTTATACTGTTTCGAAAATATTTTCCCAGAATTTCTTTGTGGGAAAGAAGTTTTCAACCCAAAGACTCACATGTGTTGCGGCAGTTCTATCTATCCGCTTGTTGGTGGACAAAACACTAAGTGTTGTGGCAATGAAGTGTTCGACGAAGAGGTATATATATGCTGTAAAGATCAGCTTCAGCCAAGATTTGCCGGGAAATTCACGAAATGTTGCTGCTATGAGTCATACGACACTCGAGATTCAGTCTGCTGTGAATCAGTGGTACGTATACTAGTAGTTTAAAGTCCCATTAGCTCTTTTATTACAAAGACAGATTTATTTCATGTTTTTTTTTCGGTGTTTTATCGAAATATAACGATCGATTATATCCTGATAAACTCACTGTTCACTCAGTGAAATTTACCAAAATCTTCTACTCGGATTAATGTCAAAAATATACAAAGCGCACTAAATGCCGGAAACCATACGATGATGATTATGATAAAATGAGATTTGTGCTGTGATTTCTGGTGACATTCCTTCGAATTTCAGCATTCTATTGAAACACCCGCAACAAAGTATAGTTGTAGACATAAAATAAACAAAAATTGTTAGTATCGATGTAATATCACGTTGCACCACTTCTGAAAATATCACTTTTGGTGCCCACTCGGTGAAATTATAAAATGATATAACACCGAAATCAACAACTTATCATCCATATCTTACCGACGACATTGACCGTACTTTGTTCGAAAAACATGTCTTACGTTGCTCAAAGTACATGCTATAATGCATCCTATGATAAATTGCAAAAAATAAGAAGCGCTGCATAACAAATCTTGTTTGCGAAGGAGAAACAGAAATATGAAATAGATATATACTTCAACATTGTTTATACTAAATAAAACACAATTCTATCATTATCCTCCCATAAATTTAATATTTGTTTGGAATATCTAAAGTGCTAATTGGACTTTAATATACATATAGCCTTTATTTTTTGTAATGAACTTATATATTCTTATATGTTCCTTTAAACTCATACATAATGCTTCTACTACGTATTAAGCTTTACTTTTTTGACTTTATGTTTTTTATGAATGTCAGCTGTATGGGATGACTGCTGTACTGACTTCTTACTTGTACTCGTACCGAAAAAAGCCGTCACAACTATGGTGTGTGCGAAATGTTCGTTGATCGAAGTCTTGGACAAAGTCCATAAATGGATTCGAACCCGCGACGTCCGAGTTATAATTCAGCCACTCTACTAAATAGCAATACGTCTACAGATATTAATGGCTGTATTCAGAAACGTTCCTCGATTCAACCTCGACAAAGAAAGGGACCGTTAGGCCGATCTGATTGGCCAGTGAATACTTACAGCAACAAATCTAATTAACCTTAATAATCAGTTGACCAATAAACAGCAATTGACGGACCCTTGGTGGAGGTCGAGTCGAGGAAGGTTTCTGAATACAGCCATAAGAGCCACACTACCACTGAAAAATGATAAAAGAGTGAAAATGTATAAAGCGTCTACTTGAACAAGTATGCGCCAAAAGGTTATATTGTCTAAGCCTATATCTTATATATGAACATTTCACACTGTTCATAGCATGTAGTAAGGAATTGTCCAAAATGTCTATTTTTGTATAACGTTATAAACCAAGATATTTAAATACAAAGGTGCAACCCATTGTTGCCGGAGAAGACACTGGTTGTTGTGGAAACTTCAGTTACAACAGTAATGAACGATTTTGTTGCGGTGGTAAGTAGATGTATCAGATCTCAGCCGATACTGTATGAATAAGATACTTATCTTATTGTTCTTCTTTATAAAATAGTATAGCTATTTTTACCAACTATAAGTCAAAGGCAAGTAAGCAACCATAAGCCGAAACTAATGAATCGTTATTAATAAACACCGTAAGCTTAAATTGTTTCGGACGGATTTTTCTTATCTAACCTTTTTATTTTATTTAGGTACTCTTTTCCCACCCAATTATCACCCTAAGTGTTACGACTGTAAAGATGAATATGCCGTTCCTAACTTCGATGAATCGAAAAAGGTATGTTGTGGTGGTAAGCTGTTTCCCGCAGTCAATGGAAACTTGACATGCTGTTGTGGAATAAAGCCTTTTAACTCTGCAAAGCAAATTTGCTGCGGTAAAAAAATACAGGATAGGAACGGCGGCGAAGTTGCCACGTGTTGCGGGTCGGATAATTTTGATCCAAAGAAAAGTATGTGTTGTGACGATAACGTGCAACCACTCAAAGCCGGCAAGGCAACAAACTGTTGCGGAAAAAAAAGTTATGATCCTAAGGCTGAATTATGCTGTGATGACAGGACAGTAGTTGTAAAAGACAAACCGACAGATACCTGTTGCTGTGGAAACACAAGTTACACAACTTCACAAATGATTTGTTGCGATGGAAAAAGACAGACATTATACAAACGCGGAACACAATGCTGTGGCACGTCCAGTTTTGATTCATCAAACTTCATTTGCTGTGATGAGACTGTTCAGAAACTTGTCGGCAAATTAGAAA
This sequence comes from Saxidomus purpurata, assembly GCA_022818135.1. Taxonomy (NCBI): domain Eukaryota; kingdom Metazoa; phylum Mollusca; class Bivalvia; order Venerida; family Veneridae; genus Saxidomus; species Saxidomus purpurata. The sequence continues at coordinate 15,959 of JAFMSR010001975.1, read as the reverse complement.
CTCGCTGTTGTGGTAAGCAGAGCTACGATGCCAAAAAGCAGATGTGTTGTGAGAAAAAGGTTGTAAAGAAGAGGAACGGTGCAGACGATACATGCTGTGGAAATACAACCTTTGATTCAAAGACCGAAGTATGCTATCTTGGTGTTCCAGGTAAATTGTATGGATCAGGAACACGATTTTGCGGTACGCAATCATATGATGTCACGACCTCAATCTGCTGTGGCGGAAAAGTGTACAGTTCTGAAGGGAAGCAAGCATTCGACAGTTGCTGTGCTAACTTGCCATTCAATTCAAAAACGCACATTTGCTGTGATAACAAGATAAGAAAGCTCAGTAAACCTGGAGATGACTGTTGCTGTGGTGAAAAAGGAACATACAACGCTGTTACTCAAATTTGCTGTGATGGCAAAGCTCAAAATCGTGTTGCTGGAGACAAAACACAGTGCTGTGGCCAGTCAAGCTTTGATCCAGATAAAATGGTGTGCTGTGATGGTAAACTTTCAACGAAGCAGAATGACGGAGATAACTGGTGCTGTGGCAAAACAACAATGGACACAAATAAGCAGATTTGTTGTGACGGAAAAGCTCAAGATCTGTTTAAAGGAGAAACCGCGTGCTGCAGAGACAAAAGTTATGACACAACAAAGCAGGTTTGCTGTGATGATGGTAAAATACAAGACAAGAAGAATCCAAAAGATGACTTCTGTTGTGGAAATACTTCATTTGACCTCGAAACTGAAATCTGTTGTGAAGGTGAACCACAATCTGTACCAGATCCTAAGTTTGGTCGTTGCTGTGGAAATCAAGGTTATGACTCAAGAACAGCAATGTGTTGCAGCGGAAAACCTACACCAAAAACTAATAAAGACGATAATTGCTGCTGCGGAAATACAACAATGAATACAGAAAAGCAAATTTGTTGTGAAGGAGTCCCACAGAAATTAGTTGGAGACAAGTTCACTTTATGCTGCGGACCAAAGAGTTTTGATTCTAGAGAGTTTTTGTGTGTCAATGGGGAACTTAGAAAGAAGAGGAACAAAGATGATAACTGGATTTGTGGCGATACAACTATGAACACTGTGACTGAAGTATGTTGCATGGGGAAACCCAAAGAAAAGAAGGGATCAAATACCAAATGTTGCAAAGATCAGAGTTATGACGGTAATGAACATGTGTGCTGTGATGGCGACCGCCTTGTAAAGAAACAGAAAAAGGATGATAACTGCTGCTGTGGCAAAACAACTTTGAACACAAATACTCAAGTATGTTGCTTAGGAAAACCACAACCTCTGTATGGTAAAGACACGACAAAATGCTGCGGCGATAAGAGTTATGATGCAGAGAAACAGGTGTGTTGCCCTGATAATAATATACTAGACAAAGATAACAAAGGAGATGATACATGCTGTGGAAAATCAACAATCAATTCCAAGACAGAAATGTGTTGTCAAGGTGTTCCAAATAAAAGCTTTGGCGACATGAGCGCTTGTTGTGGCAATAAAAGCTACGACACAACAACACACATGTGTTGTGAGGGAAAAATAATAAAGAAAGCTAACAAGAACGACGACACATGCTGTGGTGATACAACTATGGATTCTAAAACTCAAATATGCTGTGAAGCGGGTCCAATGAAATCGTTCGGACCTTTAACACGTTGCTGTGGAAACAAGAGTTATGACCCGACAAAAGAACTTTGTTGTGACGGAGAGAAAATTATCAAGAAAAGTGACGAAAAAGATAATTGCTGTTGTAACGATAAACCAATGAACACTGATACACAAATATGTTGCGAAAATGCAGTTCAGCCAGCACCTGCAGGTGCTCAAAAAACTAAATGCTGTGGAAAACTAAGTTATAATCCTGAAACAGAAATGTGCTGTGATGGTAAAGTAACAAAGAAGGGTAGCAACGATGATGATTGTTGCTGTGGTAAAACAACATTTAATACGGAAAAAGAGGTTTGTTGCCAAGGAACCACTCCTCAGAAATTGTATGACGGTCCAACGAAATGCTGCGGCATTGCCAGTTACGATACTAATAAATTTTTATGCCGTGAAGGCAACCTAGTTAAAACGCGATCGTCAGAAGATGACCGTTATTGCGGCGATACAGCATTGAATTCGAAAACGGAAATATGTTGTGATGGCAACCCTAGTAAATTATATAAAAACACTGACTGTTGTGGTAGCAAGAGTTATGATACTGATGCACAAGTATGCTGTGATAACCAAGAAATTCGAAAACAATCAAGTAATGGCGACGATTTCTGCTGTGGCAAAATGACAGGAAATTCCAAAAAAGACATGTGTTGTGACGGCGTTACACAGAAAATTCAAAATGGCGATTTTTCACAGTGCTGTGGCAAAGTTTCATATGATTCAGAAAGTCAAATTTGCTGTGACGGATCTTTAAGGAAAAAGGCACGTAAAGGTGACAACTGTTGCTGTGGCAATGTCTCCATGAATACTGCAGAACAAGTTTGTTGTGATGGTGTCCCACAACCGTTACAAAAGGGACTGGAGACCAAATGTTGCGGACCGAAGAGTTTTAATCCCGACGAATTTGTTTGCTGTGACGGCACTACCCTTACCAAGAAACGAAACAAGAGGGATAACTGGTGTTGCGGTGACAGTACTATAGACATGAGAAATGAAATATGTTGTGATGGAAATCCAGATGAGAAAAAAGGAGGTGATGCAGCGCGGTGTTGTGGAAAAGCAAGTTACGACCAAACTAAGAGTGTCTGCTGTGATAGCAAAATAGTTAAAAAGAAAAATACAAGGGATGATGGTTGTTGTGGAAATACCACTATAAGTGCCAATGATGAAATTTGTTGCGAAGGTAAACCAAAGGATAGAGTTGGCGGAAACAAGTTTACAGCATGCTGCGGGGACAAAAGTTATGATACTAGAAAGTCCGTGTGTTGCAACCACCAGGTTAGAGATAAGGCTAATGGCGACGACAATTCTTGTTGTGGAAAGACTACTTACAATGCAGTGACACAGCTATGCTGTGACGGCAAACCTGGAGATAAGAATGGAAAAATGCCAAAATGTTGTAATGACAAAACCTACGATGCTGCCACAGAAATGTGTTGCGATGGTGCTATTCGAGATAAGAAAAATAAGAATGACGACTGTTGTTGCGGGAAAACCACGATGAGTTCCACAAGTGAGGTATGTTGCTTAGATAATCCTCAGCCAGCTCCTGGAGGCGCCTTCCATAGATGTTGCGGGAAGACGAGCTATAATCCAGAAACACATGTTTGTTGCGATACAAACAAACCTCAAAAGAAACGCAACAACAAAGATAACTGGTGTTGCGGTGATACAACGTTTGATTCCTTCACTGAAGTATGTTGTCAGGGAACAACACCACAGCCAATGCGAGGGGCGAACACCAAATGTTGTGGTTTAAAAAGCTACAATCCCGAAGAAACATTATGCTGTGATGGTAAAATGATTAAAAAACGCGATCCTAAAGATGATTGTTGCTGTGGAGACACAACAATTAACACACAGAAGGAAATATGTTGCGCTGGGAAACCGCAATCAGGTGGAGCAAATTCTGATTGTTGCGGGACAGACAGTTTTGACGTTCGGCGAGAGATATGTTGCGGAGGTAGTGTTAGAGAAAAGAAGAACGAAGCCGATGATTGTTGTTGTGGTGGAACAACAATTCAGGCGAAAACGGAACTTTGCTGCAACGATGTTCCACAGAGGCTTAAGAATGGTGCACTGACAAAATGTTGTGGGAATGCGAGCTATGATTCTGAGACTGAAGTTTGTTATGAAAACGAAATAAGGAAGAAGAAAAATAAGAATGATAACTGGGTTTGTGGTGATACTACTGTAGACACAGCCAAAGAAATATGTTGCAATGGGAATCCACAAAATGCTGTAGCTGGTGACAATACACGATGCTGTGGTGAAAACGGATATGATCCAAGTAAATTTGTTTGTTGTGATGGTAATAACTTGGTTAAAAAGAGAAACAAAGATGATAACTGTTGCTGCGGTAAAACGACATACAATACAGAAATGGAATTTTGTTGCCTTGGTAACCCTGGCAAACATTTTGGTCCAGCTACACTTTGTTGCGGCGATAAGAGCTATGATAGTAGCAAATTTGTTTGCTGTGAAGGCAGAATAGTAGAAAAGAGGAATCCGTCTGATGACTGTTGTTGTGGAAAGACAACAATGGATGCTGCAAAAGAAACTTGTTGTGATGGAAAACCTCAGCTTCTAACTGGAGGTGCACAGTATACATCGTGTTGCGGTGATAAGAGCTTTAACACTTTAAAAGAATTATGCTGTGATGGGAAAGTGATTAAAAAGGCCAAGCAGAATGACGACTGTTGTTGCGGAAACACAACTGTCGACGCTGTTGGGAGCATTTGCTGCAATGGGAATAATCCACAGCCTCGTTACGGAGATAACACAAAATGTTGTGGTGAAATCAGTTTTAACCCAGCCGAAATGGTTTGCACGGACGGCGGCGTTCTAGTGAGGAAGCGAAATCCCGATGATAACTGGAGTTGTGGTAAAACCACCATGAATACGAGGACAGAGGTCTGTTGTGTTGATATGCCTGTACCGAAAAAAGGAAAGACAACACGATGTTGTAAGAAAAGCAGCTACGATGCTTCCTCTGAAGTATGTTGCGATAACGGAGTAAGAACAAAAATAAGTAAAGACGACACCTGTTGCTGTGGGAATGATAAGACATTCAATCCTGAGAAGGAAGTTTGTTGTGAAGGAACGACACCCCAGCCAAAAAGAGGTGGGGAAAGCACAAAATGTTGTGGTGTTACTAGTTACAATCCTGCTGAGTTTATTTGTTATGACGGCAAACTTGTTGCAAAAAAGAACGCCCAAGATGATGCAGTTTGTGGCAATACCTCAATGGATTCGTCATCTGAAATTTGTTGCTATGGTAATCCGAGAAAGAGATCTGGTGGCGTTCTGTCGGATTGTTGTGAAGACAAGAGTTTCAATATGGTGACAGAAATATGCTGCGATGGAAAAATACGTAAAAAAAGGGACAAGGAGGATGATTGTTGTTGTGGGGATACGACAATGAACGCTAATTCTGATATTTGTTGTGACGGAGTTCCACAAAAAACTACCAAAAATGGCAACTGGAACTGCTGCGGAAAGAAAGCATATAACAGCAATGAAGAGGTATGTTGTGACATGACAATAAACAAGAAAAAAGACAAAAATGATGACTGGTGTTGTGGAAATACTACAATGAATACCAAAGACGAGGTTTGTTGTAACGGTGTTCCAAATCAATCCTACGGAAAGAAAACCAGATGCTGCAGTGACGTTAGCTATGACACTGATGTTTTTATGTGCTGTGATGGAAATGATCTTGTCAACAAAAGAGACAAAAACGATAATTGCTGTTGCGGGAAAACTACAATGAATAACGAGAAGGAAATTTGTTGTGAGGGCGTACCTCAGCCAAACTATGGAGAAAGCACTCGATGTTGCCATAAGCAGAGTTATGATTCAGACAAATTCTTATGTTGTCCATATGGAAAGATGACGCTTGTTCCGAAGCAAACAAAGATGGATGACTTCTGCTGTGGTAATTCAACATTGAATGCAAGGAAACAGATTTGTTGCGACGAAACACCACAAAACCTTGTCGGAGGTGAAGAAATGACTTCGTGTTGTGATAAAGAAAGCTATAACATGGTAAAGGAACTATGTTGTGATGGAGCTGTGAGACAAAAAGGTAAGAATGAAGATGATGTTTGCTGTGGTGAAACATCTCTTAATGCAAAAACTCAAGTTTGCTGCCTTGGCGTGCCTCAGAAATCTTATGGTGAACTTACTGATTGCTGCCTGGAGATCAGTTTCAATCCTAACAAGCAATTATGTTGTGAAAACAAGGTTGTCGATAAAACAAGTGATAATGACAATTGGTGCTGTGGAAAGACAACAATAAATACAAATAGCGAAATTTGTTGTGATGGAAAGTTCGTCCAGCCGGCTGAGGGAGGCAAAAATGCAAAATGCTGTGACAAAGAAAGCTACAATTCTGAAACAGAGATGTGCTGTGAAAGTAAGATTATACCGAAAGCAGGTAAAGGAGATAATTGCTGTTGTGGCAATACAACTTTTAACACTGAAACGGAAGTATGCTGTGGAGGAGTCATGCCACAGCCAAAAAAAGGGCCGAATACACAGTGTTGTGGGCTGGTTAGCTATAATCCAGACGAACAGCTATGTTCCGGTGGCATATTATTCGACAAACGGGATAAGAATGACGATGGCAGATGTGGTACGACGACATTAAATACACAAAAAGAAGTTTGCTGTCAGGGTCAGCCAAGACCAGGAGCATTGGGTACCTCAGATTGTTGCGAAGACAAATCATATTCACTAAATGACGAAGTGTGCTGTGAAGGAAAAGTTAGAAAAAAGAAAGATCCACAAGACGATACATGCTGCGGTAATTCCACTGTGAATGCAAAGAGAGAAATGTGTTGTGATGGCATTCCTCAAGTAGCAAAGAGCAACAGATGGAAATGTTGCGGCAGCAACAGTTATGATGAGGATAAATTCCTCTGCTGTGACATGAGAATAACAGAGAAAAGAAATACCGGTGATAACTGTTGCTGTGGTAAAACAACGTTTGACACCAGAAAGGAAGTTTGTTGTATTGATAAACCACAGGCCTCCTTTGGAGATGACACACGATGCTGTGTTCGTGAAAGCTACGATCCCGAAAAATCAATTTGTTGTGAAAACATTGTATTTAAGAAATCGGATAAAGAAGACAATGGTTGTTGTGGTAATAAATCCATTAATACTAATAACGAAATATGTTGTGAAGGTACCTATGTTGAACCCGCTACAGGAGGCAAAAATGCAAGATGTTGCGGTAAAGATAGTTATGACTCTGAGAATGAGCTCTGTTGTGACATGAAAATCACAAAAAAGAAAGACAATAAAGACAACTGGTGTTGTGGCAAAACGACATTTAATACTGAAACCGAAATGTGTTGCGATGGTGTAATACCACAGCAGAAATATGGGCCAAATACACAGTGCTGCGGAAAAATTAGCTTTGATCCAAATAAACATCTGTGTTGTGATGGTAAACTTGTGGAGAAGGCAAACAAAAATGATGACTGTTGCTGTGGAAAAACAACAATTAATTCACAGAAACAGATATGCTGCGACGAAACACCACAACCTGGAACAATGGAAAGTCATGGTTGTTGCATGAACATGAGTTATAGCTTCGAGAATGAGGTATGTTGTATTGCAGCCATTCGACGGAAACGAGACAAAGGTGACGACTATTGTTGCGGTGATAGTACACTTGATACTGCGAAAGAAATATGCTGTGATGGCGAACAACAGTCTGCACTGGGTGGTCGGTTTGCTAAATGTTGTGGAAAGAAAAGTTTCAATTCTAAGACTCATATATGCGCTGACGGCAGACTTATTAAAAAGCAAAACGAGGCTGATGACTGGGCTTGTGGAGAAACAACTTATGATGCAAGGACTATGGTTTGTTGTATTGATGAGCCTCAGCAGTCTTATGGACAGGGGACGAGATGTTGCGGTAGGGTAAGCTATGACCCAGTTAAATCTAAATGCTGTAACGGTACTGATGTGACATCAAAGACAACAAGAAGAGATGATTTGTGCTGCGGAAAAGCAACCCTCGACTCTGATCGTCAAATATGCTGCGAGGGAGAAGTAAGAAATAAAACTGGAGGAGAAAGAACAAGATGCTGTCACAAAGAACCCTATGATCCTAATGTATTTTTCTGCGAGATACAAGAATTGATACGTAAAAGAAACAAAGGTGATAATTGTGTTTGTGGTGAGACGACGTTTAACACTGCAACAGAGATTTGTTGTGAAGGTGTCCCGAGAAAATTAGTTGGAGGGGCTCTTACGGGCTGTTGTGGGAACATGAGCTTTTCAATTGAAGAGGAAGTTTGTTATAACGGTGAGATAAGAAAAAAGAACAATCCTGGTGATGATGCATTTTGTGGAAAATCAACAATTAACACAAATACACAAGTATGTTGTGACAGAAAGCCACAGGACGCTGTTGCTGGTGCTTCGACAAGATGCTGTAGAGCTGCCAGTTTTGATCCATCGACACATATTTGTTGTGAAGATGGTGTACGTAAACTAAGAGATAAGGACGACAATTGTTGTTGCGGAGATACAACTTTCAATACTAATACAATGGTTTGTTGTGACGGTTCTGTACCACAAGAGGCAAAGGGTGGAGATAGAGCAAGATGCTGTGGCAAAAAGAGTTACGACTCCCTACGTTTTATGTGTTGTGATATGGTTATAACAAAGAAAACAAATGACAACGATAATATTTGTTGTGGTGACACAACAATGAACTCAAAATCACAGGTGTGTTGTGCCGGCATGTATCCTAGACAGAAGAAAGGTGATGATACATTATGCTGTGGCGATGAAAGCTATGACCCTAAAACACATTTGTGTTGCGAAGGTGAACTTATGAAAAAAGACAATGCAGGTGATGATTGTTGCTGTGGCAATCACACAATGAACGCTGATAAAGATATCTGTTGTAAAGATACTGTACAAAAACTTGTAGGTGACGAATTTACATCATGTTGTGGTTCAGTAAGTTTTGATACAAAGTCTCAAGTATGCTGTGATGAAAAGGTTAGGAAAAAGAAGGCTGAACAGGACGATGGTTGCTGTGGTAAGACAACTATCGATGCTACATCTGAGCTGTGTTGTGAAGGTGTTCCACAACCGATGATTGGAGGAGAAAAGTTTTCTGATTGTTGTGGGGATAAGAGTTACGACACACGAAAAACAATGTGTTGTGATAAGAAAATGAGACCAAAAAGAAACGAAGGCGATAATTGTTGCTGTGGAGATACGACAATAAATACAAGAACTGAAGTGTGCTGCAACGGAAAACCGGCAGAAGCTGTGGCGGATAAAGAAACACAGTGTTGTGGTGTTGAAGGATTTGATCCATCAAAACATATCTGCTGCGATGGCGAAAACCTGAGAAAGAAGTCGGATGCTAGTGATAACTGCTGCTGCGGAAAATCAACACTCAACACTAAATCGGAGATTTGCTGCGACGGTGTACCACAAGAGCGCAAGGGAGGAAAGAATTCAAAATGTTGTGGTACAATGAGTTATAATCCTGATTCAGAATTTTGTGACGATGACCGGCTTCTTACTAAAAGAAATAAAAACGATGATTGTGCATGTGGGAACACCACAATGAATACGAAGACGGAAGTCTGCTGCCTAGGGAAACCGCAACAAAAATATGGAGATACGACGGACTGTTGTGAAGACAAAAGTTACAACAGAGAAACACAGGTGTGTTGCGAGCAGAAAGTCAGAGATAAGAGGAACAAAAAAGATGATTCTTGTTGTGGAAAGACTACCTTTGCCACAGATACAGAAATTTGTTGTGACGGAATGCCGCAAGACCAGAAAGGACAATTCACTAGATGCTGTGGAAAAGTGAGCTATGATCCTCGAAAGGAAATGTGTTGTGATGGAAAACTGCGACCTAAAGCTAACGCTGAAGATGACTGTTGCTGTGGTAAGTCAACAATGAATTCGAAATCACAGATATGTTGCAATGGAGAACCACAGAAATCATTTGGATCCGACACAAGATGCTGTGGCAAATCCAGTTATAACTCAAAAACACAGATTTGTTGTGATATGGTCATTGTTAAGAAATCGAACGGAGACGATAACTGTTGTTGTGGGAAAAATGAAACTTTCAATACGAAAAAGCAAGTATGTTGTCAAGGACTGTACCCGCAGCCAGCAGTAGCAGGTGATGATACAGAATGTTGCGGTAAGAACAGTTATGATCCTCGTAAACAACTGTGTAACGAAGGAAAACTTATGAACAAAAAAGATCCATCTGATGACGGAGTATGTGGAAAAACTACGATCAACCTTGCAAAGCAAATTTGCTGTGATGGTACTCCAAGACAGTCTTTTGGCGAGAAGTCATCTTGCTGTGGTGACCAGAGTTTTGACACCGACACACAGGTTTGTTGTGAAGAGAAAGTTAGAGACAAGAAAGCTAAAAAGGATGATTGTTGTTGTGGAAAGACAACAATGGACGCTCAGTCTGAAATATGTTGTGACGGCATTCCTCAACGACTCGTTGGTGATGAATTCACTGATTGTTGTGGTAACATAAGTTACGATACAAGAAAATTTGTTTGTTGTGATGGAGGATTGATAAAAAAGCGTAATGACAATAACAACAGATGTTGTGGTTCAACAACAATGGATTCGAGGACAGAGATATGTTGCAACGGTAAACCAGAAGACGCCGTTGCCGGTGCAGAAACAATGTGTTGTGATGAAAATAGCTTCGATCCAAGTAAAGAGTTTTGTATGGAGGATGGGTCACTAAGAAAGAAGAGAAACCCAGGCGATAACTGGTATTGCGGTAAGACCACAATGAATACAAATACTGAAATATGCTGTGAAGATACTCCGCGGGAAAAGAAGGGCGGCGAAAATGCCAAATGTTGTGGAAATGACAGCTACAATTCTAAATCACAAGTTTGCTGTGATGAAAAGATAAGAGATAAGAAAAAGCCTAATGATGACGGTTGTTGTGGTAAATCAACAATAACATCTACTGAAGAAATATGTTGTATGCAAAATACACAGCCTGGTGGTCAGTTCATGACCTGTTGCGAAGATAAAAGTTTTGATACAAGAACATCCCTGTGCTGTGATGGAAAACCTAGGGAGAAAAAGGATAGGTCAGACAACTGTTGTTGCGGCAATACTACTTTTGATACCACTAAAGAAATATGCTGTATGGGCGTACCACAGCCTCTACAGGGAAAGAATAAGGAACTGACAAAATGCTGTTTATCAGAGAGCTACGACTCTGCTGCCGAAATTTGCTGTGGTGGTAAGATCGTAAAGAAGAAGAAAGCTAGTGATAACTGGTGTTGTGACATGAAGCCATATGATACAAGCACTGAAGTATGCTGCGCCGGAGAATCCGTTGATAAATCATATGGTGGAAACACTCAGTGCTGTGGCAGAAAGTCATTTGATACATCCTCACAGGTTTGTTGTGCTGAAAAGATTCGTGACAAGGCAGATAAAAGCGATGACTGGTGTTGCGGAAAGACGACATTTAATTCAAACTCTCAGATTTGTTGCGATGGTATGGTACCTCAGCCGTCATTTGGCAAGAGTACAGAGTGTTGTAATGGAAAGAGTTTTGATTCAGCAAAACATGTTTGTTGTAAAGGTAAACTGGTGGAAAAAACCAATAAAAATGACGATTGTTGTTGTGGTAACAATACTATTGACTCCAAAACACAGATTTGTTGTGAAAATACACCGCAACCTGTTGTTGGCGACTATGAATACACTTCTTGTTGCTTCAAAGTAAGCTTTGATACTCGAAAGTCTCATTGCTGTGAAGGAAAAGTAACCAAGAAGAGAGACAAGGATGATGACTGCTGTTGTGGAACTTCAACGTATAATGCAAGGACTCAGATCTGTTGCGATGGCAATGCAAGAGATCTTGTTGGTGGTGAATTTACAAAATGCTGTGGAGGTAACAGTTATGACTCTAAGAAGTTTTTGTGTCAGGATAATGAAATAAGAAAGATGGCAAATGAGGGCGACAATATGTTTTGTGGAAAATCTACAATTAATACCAATAAGCAATTGTGTTGCAATGGAAATCCAGCAGATTTATTCAAAGGACCAACTTTATGTTGCGGAAAACAGAGCTATTCCACAAATGACCAGGTATGTTGTAGCGATGCAAGAATAGTTGATAAAACTAGCAAGGACGACAACTGGTGTTGTGGTAAAGACAAAACATTTAATACCGAAAGCGAGCTTTGCTGCAATGGTGTGCCACAACCAGCTGTCGGTGGTAGTTTCTCTGATTGTTGTGGTGAAACAAGTTATGATACAAGGAAACAGCTCTGCTCTGATGGCAAGTTGTACGATAAAAGGAATAGAAACGATGACTGTCGTTGTGGGAATACAACCTTCGACACAACTAAAGAAATGTGTTGTGATGGTGTTCCAAGTCAGCCAAAAGGTGATATCAAATTTGGCTCTTGCTGTGGAAAGAAGAGCTACAACATGCAGCTTGAGGTATGTTGTGGCGAAGAGGTCCGCAAGAAGGTCAGTGAAGGCGACGATAGCTGTTGTGGTAAAGGAACATTTGATTCAAAGAAGGAGATTTGCTGTGACAACGTTCCACAACCAAGAACAGCTGGTGAAATGACAATGTGTTGCTTGAAGAAGAGTTTTAACCCTGAAACGCAAATTTGCTGCAAAAATGATGTTAGGAAAAAGCAGAGTAATGATGACAATTGCTGCTGTGGCAACTCAACGTTCAACACTAAAACAGAAGTTTGCTGCAATGATAAACCTCAACCAAGGAAAGGAGATAATACTAAATGTTGTGGTACTGTTAGTTACGATGCTGATAAGTTCATATGCTCCGATGACAACAAATTAGTTCCAAAGGCCAACCCTGGAGATGATTGGATATGCGGGAAAACCACATTTAATACAAAGAATCAAGTTTGTTGCGAAGGCTCTCCACAGCCATTATATAAAGGTACCACTAAATGTTGCGGATCAGTCAGTTATGACGAGGATGCAAGCGTTTGCTGTGATAACGAAGTTGTTAAGAAAACTAAAAAGACCGATAATGCTTGTTGTGGAAAGAAAACTTTAAATCCAGAGTTACAGATTTGTTGTCAAGGAGAAGTTAGAGACAGAACAGCGGGACCAGGGTCTATGTGTTGTGGAAAAAATTCTTTCAATCCAGGCAGTGAAGTCTGTTGTGATGATCTCAGAATTCTAAAGAAAGCTAGTAAAGACGACAATTGTTGCTGTGGAAATATGACTTTCAACACAGCTACGGAAGTATGTTGTGATGGTGTTGCAGGTAAAGCTCAAACAAAGAATGTACAAGATACTAGATGCTGTGGCAAAAAAGCGTACAGTATCGAAAAACATATATGTTGTGAGGGAAAACTACAGGAAGCCGTCGGTGGAGTGAAGAATACGCGTTGCTGTAGAGATCAAGCTTATGACGTCACACAAATGGTTTGCTGTGGGGGAAAACTCAGGAATAAAGATAAACCAGGAGATCTGTGGTGTTGTGGAAAAGGCACATACAATCCTGCAACAGAAATATGTTGCCCAGGGAACCCGATAGATGTTGCCCAGCCTATAAAAGGCAAGAACACCCGTTGTTGCGCTGGCCAAAGCTACGACGCGACCATGGACATTTGTTGTAAGGGCGAAATACAACATGCTTGGCTAGGTCCACGGACACGCTGCTGTGGTAAACGTAGCTATAACCCAGAAAGAGGTTTGTGCTGTAATAACACAGTTGTTGAAAAGACACTGCCTTGGGATGATTGCTGCTGTTGTGGAAAAACATTCTTCAGTGCAAAACAAGTTTGCTGCAACTGTGAAGTTCAAGGTAAATTATTTAAGTTTCTTTTTTCAAAGATGGTGGTAAGGAATGAATTGTCTGTGATGAAATATGTATGATGCGACAATGCGAATAGTTGTTACAAGATTAAAAAAGATGGGTCGTCTCGACTTAAGCCTAGCCTAGACCAGATGGAAAGCTTACCATGAAATATATGTTTGTTTAACGAAGTTGATAATAATGAATAACGGTTGGGAAGATTATACTAGCCAAAAGAGCGACGAACCGCACCTAAATTTGTTACATGATCTATTTTAGGCAAATGTGGTGGACCAGGGACGAAATGCTGCGGTAAGCAGAGCTATGACCCAGAGCTCAACTTGTGCTGCAGTGGAGCCGTCAAGCCGAAAACATATGGAGATGATAGTTATTGTTGTGGAGAATATGTGTATACACCAAAACTGGCTTTATGCTGTGGCGATTACGTCAAGTGGAAATTGGGTAGAATTCCCTGGTAATTTGGGAGTGAGTAATTCGTGTTATAAAGAGATCGAACTTACCACATTTTATTTAAATTTTATAACAATTTTTCTGTCATAATTTGTTATTTTCTTTTCAATCTCTTTTGGCATTATAACTCTTTGACTGCTTTCCAAAGAACACAATTACAAGTAGCTCTCATTTTGCAAAGAAAGATGTCTTACCGGCGGAAATATTTGTACCAGATAAATTTTTAAACTTTCCTTTTAAATCAATAAGATTGTTAGAGAAATATAGCACAGTATTTTTTCAATGATATTGCAAAAAGGAAGAAAGGCTTTCTGGCAACTCTTTTTCACCACGAATAAACAACTTGAATGCGAAAGAAAGGCATTTGTTAACATTGTTTCCGAGTGAATAGTATATGGTTCTCTCATTATCCTATCAGTAATTACTATTTAATTAAATTCAATGTGGTCCTAGGACTTTAACGTGCAATTTGGTAAACCATTTGTTTTATAGTGATATATTTATGTCTCAACCAAATTAATTATTTTTCCCTTTCAGGTAATCTGGCAGCATCTTGGTCAAAGTCTTAATCAGAATAAATTTAATTGTACATATTCAACATTTTAAATCATTTCCTTCATTGCTTTTATTATTTATGCTATGTATCAAACCTTATGATTGTATCGTTATGAAATTCACAGGGAATTGTACCCTTTATGTGAAACTACTGCGTCGTCAACGCAAAATTTGCATTTCACAGTATAGTGCAGTGAAAGCAATGGGAATTCATAAATTGTAGGCACATTGACTCTATAAAACATTGAATCCTATTATTAATTAAATGTGTATAGATGTGATCATTAATCAAACTACCTATGTTTACCATATTCAGTCATATTACATAGTACAAAAGACTAATTTATCTCTCATTAAAATATATTCACTAATTGTAAACGCATCTCACTGAATCAGAAGTACTGATTGTATAAGGGCGCTGAATTGTTCACCCTCCTATTTGTAAAATGCCATGTGATGTCCTCTCAAAATAACATTCAACGCATAATGTATATTGTTTCATAAATACATTTAAGTCATATTTCCTATCATGTATTTATCAAGATATACTGTCGCCTACATTTCACATATATTCAAAGTCTTTCTTGTTTCATCAACATTCTAAATACATGTACTCGTACACATTTCTTAAACATTCGATGACAGAGAAATATACGTGGATACTATTATAAATTTCAAACCACTAGTGAATTCCATTTTCATGAAATTTTATTTTCAACGTTTTAAAATAAAAAGATGGCATTTGGTTGCTAAAACATATTAAGTTAAAATCTCTCTTAGTTCTATCTAGTTAATTTTATCCAATATCATAATTTTATATTTATTTCAAACCTTTAGACATGATGAATTACAAACAAAATATCAATCAATGCATCATGTTGTTTCTTCCATTATGGATCTCATTGGTCAAGTCTGTTTCACTTTTTGTCATTAAATGCTTTAACGATGTCACTCATACACTCAATCTACGTGTGAAATTTGGAAAACGAAAGACAATATTTGTTATTATAATATGCCAGGTGATTTATGTGCTTTCATGCAGTATCAATTATGTTTTCAAATCATAAAATCGGTCGTGGCTTTATTCTTAAAGGCTTCATAGTCAGATTTGTCTCATTTTACTGTTGAATATCCTGTTTAAGACATATATGATATATTTCTGTATGAAATTATTTATTTTAGAAAAGGATGTTGCTAGTTAGATTGTTTAGGCAAGTTTAGTTTGAATGATTTTGAAACTGTAATAGTTCAACCAAAGTCCAGCGAGGAAGTTGGTTAAATTTTAAATTGTTTCATTCTTGGGGATATTATGTCTAGCATGTCATTGATTAGAAATCGTCCAAAACTCTGTAAAAAGCTCGTTGATAAGCGGCCATTGTAAAGCATCACATTAAAAGGCCTTTTATTTAAATACACCTCGATAGCTTTTTTTC